>OY856410.1:448005705-448225705 GCA_963693085.1 Alisma plantago-aquatica | reverse complement strand
TGACGCGGCATCGGGACACGTCCAGCTCGGCAAGGTCCGGGCAGAACTCGGCAATGGCGCCGAGGCTAGGGTCCCCTATCTCGGCACACCCTTCAAGGCTGAGCGACTGAAGTCTCCGGCCAAATGCGTGGGCAAGTGCCAAGACGCTGTGGTCGGTGATGCGGGTGCATTCCCGTACGACGACGTTTGCTGGGTCAGCCGAGAGGGCAGCTGGATACGACGGCACCGAACTGAGTAGGGAAAGAACGCCTTGGTCGGTGATGGAAGGAAGTGAAACGAGCTCGAGTTGCCTTGTTCGTGTCGTGATTGCCGGAGAGATGATCGTTGATAGGAAGTGGTCATCAACACCGGCACACTTCTTTAGGGTTAGCGAGTCCAACTGTAGCGACGGGCGGCTGCTGAAGCTAGCAGTACTGTTAATCGTGTCATCCACCTCGTCGTCAACCTCTACCAGTTCAAGTTGTCTGCGTCGCACTTGTTCCAGTGCTGCTGGTCCTCGGGCCGATGTTCCTGCACTACGAATCGCGTTGCAACTGACCAACGAGAGCTCCTTCAGTGTTCTATCGCAATTGCTAAGTGCTACCCCAAGACCACTCATGGTCACGCTATCACAGCGATAGAGCTTGAGGGTCTCCAAGTGGTGCGCTGACCTGGTGAGGCAACTCAGCTCATCGTCCCCTAACAGGTAACTGCACCTGCTGAAACTAAGGTGTTTCAGTGCTCCGAACGCAAGCGGAACCACGGCAGCCTTCTTCGCCGCCCAACGATCAATATTGCCACTCGCTCCAGCACCCCCACAAGATTCGATCGTTAGATGCTCGAGGTCGGGGGCGTGGCGGAGCCACGCTAGCCCCTCGGCCGTAAGGCCTGGGAGGTTGTCTAGGAACAGCATGCGGATGGAGGTGTAGTAGAACGACGCGGTGCGAGCGTGGGCCTGCCTGGTGGCAATGGCCCGTAGCGACGCGTCGCCGACGAGCTGAAGGTGGCTGAGACGCAGGCGGCTGAGGGTGGGGAGGTGGGAGACAACGGAGATGACAGCCGCATCGCCGACTAGCGGGCACCGAGAGACGGCGATGGAGCGGAGTCGGGAGGATACCCCGCAGGCCGCGAGCGCCACGAACGAGAGGTCCCCGACGAGCGGACAAGAGTCGACGGAGAGTGTCGCGAGGTTGGGGCAGTACTTAGCAATGGGAACTAACCCGTCGTCTCCGATGCGTGGGGAGTTGGAGATGTCGAGGTTTTGAAGCGCGTGACAGCAGTGCGCGATGGCGGCCAGCCCGGAGCTGCCTACAAGGGAGCAGTCCCACAGCGCGAGGGACCGCAGATTCGGGAAGGAGTGGGACAGAATCTCGAGCCCGAAGTCGGTGATGCGCTGCGGCGGCGGTGCCATAAGCGGCGTGCGCTGAGCGAGGATCTTCCGAGAGGCCGATTTGCGGGACTTGAAAGAGCTACATTCGTCGCCGTCCCCGGCACGGACTGAGAGTTTGGCGAGGAGGCGGCTGGCGTAGGTGCCGACGGCCATGGCGGCCACACGGGCATCATTTGCTTCCTTATCTTCCAGGCACCGCGATGCGGCATCGGCGTCGCTGTCGTCGTCGTCTTGCGGATCCTCCAAATCCTCCAGCTTGATGTGGACTATGGCGGGGCTGGTTGTGAATACGGTCGCAGTAGCGACAGCTTCTGTAGCTAGAGATGTAGGCAACAGTACCGGGTGCCCGGCTGCTGCAGTGTCAGCTGACGATCTGTGCGATGCGGCGCCTGTTGTTGAAGTCGATGCTAGCAAAGTGCGCGAGTACTCTTCGCCGACGCTACTCGGGTTGGTAGCCATGAACTGGGAACCCCGCATGTGGGCGAGGAGGACGAGCCACCTCTTCGACACGGCCGCGCAAGCACACCTGTCTCGCGCTGAGGGAAGGAAGCTGAAGATGGCCTGCGTGCACTCGTCTGGGAGCCGGCTTATTAGGTCTTCACCCACGCCGCCGCCACTTTCTTCCACGGTGACTTTATTATCATCATATGGTCGGCGACGCCGCTTTTCTGTCGGGGGAGGACCGCGGAAGCTAGCACCGATATAGACATCTCCGGCCAGGTAGACATCAGCGTGGTCCTGGCTACGTCCCGCCATTGAGAGGGTTGGTCTGAGGGCTTCTTTGCTTTGCACGATTGGGGGTCGAGTTCGCTTAATCAGCTTCTGTTGTCCTCATGTACACCATGGATGAGCTCGATCCAGTGTTCCCTAATTAAGCAAGATGTATGTACAGATTCCATGACTGGTCCCTGGAAAGCTACCCCGCCGGTGGAATAGAGGAGGTCGATAAGGAACCCGATGAAGAGCTAGCAGCCCGCGGTTAATACCTGTCTTGCTTGCTTGCTTACAGAAAAACGGACGGGGCTCGAGGTTGAGCAGACGGGCGAGATGAAGATTGGAAATTGTGTTTTTGTGTGGTTGGAAACAAGGTGCGGCGAGCGTTCTGTAACACCCTCGGGAAGGTCGTAAATGTGTAGAGACTAGAGAGAAGGGGGCGGAGTCAGTCGGTTGCTGTCTAGAGATGAGAATGAGATCAGTGGCGGGGGTTGCTGGGGACCCGACTCGTCGGTCGCCTGGACACTCCCCGGTGAAATCCTACCACCCAAGCATTTTGTGTTTTAGTCTCAAATGCAATGCAAATACTTAATCTAATAGAATTAGGGCATGTTTGATAAGGTGTAGTTAAACTACAAAATATGTGTTTGATGTACAATTCTACGTAGCAAACTCACTAAACTATACCCCGCTATTCTCAATCAAATTAGCCCTTAGCGACCCGGCCAGTGTAGCGTAGATGGTTCGGTCCGGCCTGTCCTCCCCGAGGGACTCAAGTTCGATACCTAGAGGTGTAGTCTCCTTCTAACTAAAAAAAAAAACCTTAGTGCAATTCAACTCCCAACTGATTATATATATTTGACCTTTATCAATTTCTAACTAATAAAAAATATATATACAAAGCCCGACAGAAATGTTTTTGTAGAGGCACGAGTTACAAATTGATCAGCCAACTCTTTTTTAATGACAAACTACAATTATTTAACAAAATTTGAAGATGTAGATAATGGCATCATCACGTTATTATTCCTAATATGATGGATATGTCATAAGAGGGAAGTCTAATACTTAGCTAAAATACCAAAGATATCAAACGCAAAATGAAGAAAATGATATAGTTTGTTTTATAAGCAGCACCATGCTTATGAACTTTCTGTGTGGCCACATCAAAAGTTATTTGGCCTGCTTTGAAACATCATCATCATCATCAGCAGCAGCAGCATCTAAGCCTCAATCCCAACTAGCTCGAGATGTAGAGATGTAGAGATTCAAAATCTGCTCATGGGTCATATTCTGCTCGAGATGTAGAGATTCAAAATCTCTCTTTATTAGCTCTTCTCATGTTAATTTCGGCCTTCCTCTCCTATTAATTCTTCTTGACTCAATAGCATTGTTTAGTATATGCACATTACTCGGTTTGTGTCGCACATTTCCATACTATCTGAGTCAGTTCTCGTGCAACTTATCCTCAATACTCACCACCGCCACTTTATTCCTTAAATAGTCATTTCTAAAGTGATTTTTCTTATCTTCCCACACATCTATCTCATCATATGTATTTTAGCCACGTTCATCTTGTTGAGACCTTATTTCTTCACCATCCAACATTAACCCTACAGAGCATGGCTGGTCGTATAACTATTCTATAAAACTCTAATCTGAGAGGGATCTTCATATCACACAAAACTCCAATTGCACCCCTCCATTTCAACCACCATGGAGTGAGCCTGTGACAAACGTCATTTTAGACATCCTCATCTCTTTGAATAAAAGAACCCAAGTAACAAAATTTATCACATTGATATATCTACTCTGTCCAACTTGGCTCCACCATTCAAACTGCAATATTGATTGAAATTGCAATGCATATACTCAGTTTTTCTCCTACTAATCATCAATCTATGTGATTCCAATGTCGTTCTTCAAAGTTCAAATTTATCATTCAGTCCGTCTTTAGTTTCGTCAATCAATACAATATCATTAACAATAACATACACCAAGGAATATCATCCTAAACATTCTTCGTCAACTTATCCATAACAAGAACGAACAAATATGGCATGCCTTGAGGAGATTAAAAAATTCTCAGACATAGACCCAGTAAGGTCAACACAAGTGTCTTCATCCCAATCAAATAGTAAGATGTCAACATGTCCTTGGGTGTGAAAACCATCATGATGTGTTCCTCAAAAGGTCAATGGAGCTTCTTTCAGAGATTTTATTTGATCATGAGTAACAATATCAAAAAGAACATCATGGACGGACTTGAATCCTGGGCTAATGCAATAGTGTATAACATGATCACCAAATGAATCAACCTCTACATAATGACAAAGAGGGAAAAACTCATTATCGGGATATAGATGGATCATGAGTCAGTAACGTAGAATGAATTGGTACTCAATCAGTAACATTGATAATCCAAGACCATCATTAGGAGCAACAAGTAGAAAACTGTGTGCATGAGCCGCTTGTAGAGAAGAAAGAACTGCTTATTAACATTGTGATAACTCTGTTTCCTTGAAGCGCTGGGGGACAATTTTATAGTAGTCATCTGCCAAAAGAGACTATGTTTTTGAAGTGGAAGAAGGTGTTTATGACAATTTAGACCAACAAAAAGACGATACTATATCACATATGGAAGCATAAACAGTGTTGAACGGGGCACCAACATGAATGTGACCATCGTCACGAAGAATGTGGTCTTGAAACTTTATGATTATTCATTAATGACTTAAAAACATCTCTATTATATTAATTTTCACATTGCATTCATGGTTACTAACTATAACTATTGTGCATTCGTTGAATTGTATTATAATGCTTATACAAGACATTTGGAAGCATGATTTGGGCTCATATGTTCATCAAATAACTCCATTTGTGTGTGTTAGTTGTTTATCCTACTCCATTAGTTATCCACCATGATATGGTAATTAATGTCAAAAATATGGATACAAGTACTGTGCATGGGGAAATTGAAAACAATTAGTGATGCACACTCTGAGCCCAAAAATAGACTTGAAATGGTCCAATAATAACTGTTAACAATCTGATGGTCATCGTATTGAGTAAACACACACACAATACACACGTATATATATATATATATATATATATATATATATATATAATGAATCCACATGTGTACATGCTCGTGACATACCAAATTTATTAGAATTGTAATAAAAAAATATTCTAATGTGAATATTGTTAAATAAGAAAGACTAAATTTACAAATGTATGTTTTTTTTTAGAGCAAAAGAAAAAAAAACATACATTTGTAAATTTACAAATGTATGTCATGTGTAGACAATTTGTTTTGAAATAATGAAAATACATTTTCATTTTGTAACTGAAATTTTATTATTAGAAAATAATCTGTGGGTGACGCGAGACGTTTATTTTTCCATCCATTATTGAAGTTTGATGAGCTCATCCTCATACGATGTATCAAAGTGGGGTGGATACCTGATTGAAGAAGAAAATTTCAATTTAATAATTTAGTAAAAATCATGAAATAAATAAATAACAAGTAAAATACAATAATATCTCACTTTCTATCAATGTACATGCTCACATTTTGGTGGTTTAATCATAGATATTTATAATTTGATTTTGAACCTTTCAAATATGAAAAAAAATTAGTGCGAATATTCGGAAATTTTAATAATATAATTATAGTTGGAGTCAAATTACTTACAGTTCTAATGACCATTTTGGCAAAATATTGTGTTTCAATTGTAATCATTGATAATTTTGTACTTGTTACCACATGAAGCTTTGGAATGACTTTTGCTGTAATATATAAAATAATCAATCATAAAGAGATCGTGTCATAAAACACACCGATTAGTATAATTATTGTTGGATCCTAGATGGGTGATTGGATTCTCTAAAGGGGGGAGGTTAATAGAGTTGAATGCACTTAAACAAAATTCATTATACCTTCAAGATATATCAAAAGCTAAGGTTGTTAAATAGGAAATTTGAGTGCAACTAAAACATGCATAGTAAGGGAGAGAGAGATTGAACATACACCAAGTGAAAAGCTATGTAGAGGGGTTCCACACTTCAAAGTAGAAGTGAGTCAGTCCACTACCTAGAGAGGTCAACTTCTAGGATTTCTTAACCATTGCACTCTTATATTAATTCATAAGACTTACAATACATGATCACCAAAGGACTTATCTGTGATGACCGTCTCGCGAAAACAAGAATAACTAATGCGGAAGCGTTCATCAAGAAGCAGATTAGTGAAAATCACTAAAAATTAAAACCTTTTTATCAAAATATCCATTGAAGGAAAACTTTCTCACATAGAACCAAAGTAACATAATTACATTCTTGTTTACAGGTACATATTATGTATCATATCCTTTTGAGAATTACAAGCATTAACTGTCATGTCAAGCTAAACACAGGCAATATAAAATCTCGAGGCTCTAAGCAAAAATCTCAAAAGCACTAACTACTACTCCGAGGACCTGAGAGTACAGAGACGACACATAGGACTCTATTTACATCTATACAAGGCATAACAGTCAGTGTCTCCACCTGAGACTTCACTACTGTCTCTGCTGCTGCTATTGTTGTCCTTCACCTATTGAAGGATTCCTATCTCCTCGTTCACGTCCACCTAAAAATGTGGTTCCCACGGGGGTGAGACAATTATAAAAATTGCCCCAACGAGAGTTATAACTCTCCGCCAGTAACATTGTTATTGCAACTTAAGAAGATAAATATGAATGGAAGAATCATATATGTATAGCAGCAGATATTTTAATGTCTAACAGATTATAACATTATTTTATATCAGAAGCATTGCAACTATAACTTGATAGAATCAACATGTCATTTATCCTTTAAGGAATATAAAGAACATGTATAACATCTATTCAAACTACAGAATAATTACCACTACTTTAACTCTCTTTAGGATTAGATCATATATCTAAATCTCGGTATTATCATTGTGGAGTCATGGCCTGTAGCCATATTCTTTTCATAAATTGTTGGGATCTTAATCCCTCAATTCACCACTGGAAATTCTCATCCTTTCACAATTTCAATACCCTAACCATGTGATTCTGGGTGTTTAAACCCTTAGCTCATCACCTGAGCATTGTTACCACTTCCTTAGGTAACTAACACCTTTAGGTCATTTGACCAAGGTAAGTATGATACTTGATGCCTATTAATTCTCTTGCTACCTCTAATCAGACAACAAGATATATTATGGCACACAAGGCCCAATAAACAAATTCAAATTAATGACATATCACAGCGCATACCTGGCTATGCCCATCATTTCATGATACCTGCATGGTTAGCACATATGATAGCAGCACATCAATTATGTATCAACATCATGCAAAAACAATGTATTAATAATTCAAGGGTATTACCCTTAATCCTTTACCAGGATTAGGATTTCCATCACACACCTCATGTATCATTCATCCAATCATATTGGACTTATATCACAACAAGGTATACCAGTATTTGGGGTGTTGGATATGATATCTATCATATCTTGATGTCTCACTTCCCTCAACACCATTAACTTTCTCAAGTTCACATACTTATCTTGTATTAGGGTATTACCCATCCTAATACTTTATGCACCAGTTTATCACATTCATTATGTAAAGTAGTGATCAATTGTCACTTACTTGGAATATAAAACTATTGCCAATACTATGGATTCATACATAAGTCAGGAATTAATAAAAAGACCATGTTAGGTCCTATTCAAAACAAACTCTAAGTCAAACATAGAGTACCACGGCTGTGCAACCAAGAACGGTCGTGCAAAGAAAGTCACCACGGTCGTGCTACCTTGCACGGTTGTGCAAAGTGAATCCACCTCGGCCGTGCTACCTTGCAAGGTCGTGCAAAGGAAAGATACCACGGCCGTGCTGCCTAACACGGTCTTGTTATAGGAGTTCACCTCTTGAATCCTATTCAAGTATGAATTCTATTCTTTCATTAGGGATTAAGGTTTCACATATCATCTCCCCTCTTTTAGAATAGGGATTGCATATAGCATCACCCTTCATTAGAGTTTCATAACACGTTGCCCATAATTAGGGTTTACTAATCATTTCCAATTAGGGTTTCACATGAAATCACTCTCAATTAGGGTTTCACATGGATGCACCCTCAGTTAGGGTTTCACATGGATACTCCCTCAACTAGGGTTTCACATGGATGCACCCTCAACTATGGTTTTACATGGATACACCCTCAACTAGGGTTTACTATTCATCCTAATTAGTGATTTCATATGTAGACAACCTCTTATTAGGGTTATACATGGAATCAGCCTCAACTAGGGTTTTCATCATGTATTGGATCCATGCATTTGTTATGCATTATTAATTAGTACCATTAATGTATCTCTCACCTAATTACATTAGGTTTCCAAAAAGGTTTGATCAATTGGACCTTCAATAACATGAGGCATCCAAATAGATTAATCAATAGAACCTTCAATTGCACTAGGTATATATTTGGATTAGTCAGTTGAGTCTTTGATTTCATTGGGTACTCAATTGGATCAACCCATTGTTCCTTCAATTACTTTAAGTACTCAATTGGATTAACCAATTGATCCTTCAATTGCATTGGGCATCCAATTGGATTAACCAAATTGAATCACAAACGGTTTGAAACCGTTTAAGCAAAAAGCTTTGAAACCGCATGGACTTGAAACCGCATGGGTCTCAAACGGTTTGATACTGTTTGGTATCAAACGGTCTCAAGACCATTTGGGTCCAAACGGTCTCAAGTTGAGACCGTTTGATACCAAACAGTCTCAAACCGTTTGAGACCCATGCGGTTTCAAGTCCATGCGGTTTCAAACCGTTTGGTCCAAACCTCTCAAAACCACATGGACCAAAGAGTCAATCAAGACTTCAATAACACTCAATTCCAATCTATGGAATCTCAACCAATTGGATCATCAACTCAATCATCAATTGAGTCATGAACTCATCCCTTAATTGGAACTTCAATTAGGGTCTGATCTCAATGGAATTAGGGTTTATAAACACCAATTAGAGCTTTGAAGTTGATCATCAGTCAAGCTACTAATTATGTTTCAATTGATTGCATTGGATCTTCAACCATTGAATTCATGGAACCAATCATCAATTGGACCTATGCTCATAATTCAATTGAGTTTAGTAGGTCAACCTTCAACTGATTTGACCCTCAATTGACCCTCACTTGGTCATCAATTAGGGTTTGATTCAATTGGATTAGGGTTTAGAATCGATGATTCAACAACACTCATCAATGCAAGATTGTTTACTTTGAAACTTTTGAACCATCATCCAAATTGGGTATGACCTGACCCCAAATGGTCTTGAGATCGTTTGGATGACCTCCAAACGGTCTTGAGACCGTTTTCACATAATATCACTCAAATCAAAGCCATCCAATTAAGGTTTGGATCATGGGATTGATCACCAAATCAGCATTGCATTGTATATCAGCTTGGTACCTTTAGACCTTCAAACACCTAACCATACTCAACCCTAGACCTCCAAACGGTCTTGGGTGACCACCAAACGGTCTTGAGACCGTTTGTCTCATCCAACCTTTGGATTCTAGTGAAATTTCATCAAGGTTTGGTCTATCGAGTTGATCAACAAATCAACACTTAATTGCTATCAAATTAAAACGATTTGGAATAGCTATCAAAACCATTTGTCTTGGTACTTTTCTTTGGATAAGCATCTAGGATGATGTCATCATCCCCTTCCTTCTAACAACCAAGAACAGCAACCGTTCTTGATGGAAATTGCAGCAAAGAAACAATAGTGTAGCAATTTAAAGAAAACAATCAACAAAGTATAGAGAATTGATGCAATATCAATAATTAAGGGTTTGAGTTATAAAACCTGCCTTAAATCTGATCTCCAAGATCCAGGCTACACGTATCTAATGGTGGATGAAGCTTCTCCAACTATTCCAAGGCTCAACTTCAAGATTTGGAGTGAAATGATCGGCTAGAATTGAAGATTGAGTGAAGAAATGAAGGAATTACACATTGTTTTATGGTTTTCACCATGAAATCATGAAGAACGAAGCTCAAAGGCTTACCAACAGGTTGGGGACGTGCTCCCTTCTGTCCTTAGCCTTCTTGGTCGGTTTTGCAAGCAAAGAGAAGAAGTGGGGTCGTAAAAGCCTTTCATTTGGCTTGGAAAAGGTACTTTTATAAGAAAATTGAGGAGAGAGAAGATACTTTATAAAAGTCTTTTAATTCCAAAATTGTTGCCACCACTTCCCCCTTGGTTTCTTGCATGCAAGGGCATCTCTATCCCCACCGAACTCCCTTCCATTATCCATGAATTAAGGGAAAAGAAAATAAGCACCTTAATGCTTATTATATTAATATCCCATATGTGAGTGGAAATTACTTTCCTTTATAATAAGGTGAGTGGAGTTTCACCTCCTTTAGATATTTTCGTTCCTTATCTTGGAAAAAGAACGTCCATCCTTATTCAAAATCAACCAATAACATTTTGGTTGAAGGCCCTTTAATTAATACATTCATTTTTGCCCTAAATTGGATTAGGGTTTCACTTAGGATTAAATCTTGATTATTTTAATATCAAGATTCTCTCTCCTCCATCTTAATTCAAATGAGATGCCCCTCTCATTTTATTTTCTCTACATGATGCCAAGAAACATTAGGGACTTTATTGAAGTGGTAATTTGCATATCAAACCCTAGGTTTTGGGTAAATTGCACATTACACCAAAACTAGGTTTTAATGCACAACAGTGCTTTATCAGCTCTTTCTTGGTATTCAGGCTTCCATAAGCCATACCTCAACATCATATTCACTCTCATGATGGTTCAACACATGAGGAACATATTATCATGCACAATTTGCACATAAACCCCTCAACTTGGGTAATTTGCACTTTAGTCCAAAACAAACAAAATATTGATTCAACATTGTTCAAACAGGACCAAAATTGAAACATAAGTTTCTCATGAGCCCTAATTACTTTTCCAAAGATAAGATTAAGAATCTACTCAACCTTATTAAGCAAAACATCTAAGGTTCACACATAACCCAGGTCAGGGATGTTACATTATCCATCCAAGAACCAAGAATATTCCACCTTACCAAGGACTTACCCACTTTGCCAAGAGTCTTCAGCCTTCTCCAAGATCTTACCCACTCTAGCACAAGTCTTTCGCCTTCAAGGACTTTTCTACTCTTCTTGGATCTTCAGCCTTTGCCTTCACCTTCACTTAGAGAAGTTTCTACGAAGGACTTACCCACTTGACCAAGGAGTCTTCTACCTTCACCAAGGTCTTACCCACCCTTGCTCCAAGTCTTCAGTCTTGATCTTCACCAAGGGACGCCTTCCCTTGTTCTTCTTTACCTCTCTTATCTAAGAGAGATAGCCTTCATCTTCATGGTTGAAATGAGAGATAGAGAGGTGGTGGAAGTGAGAGCCTCACAAGATATATATGTAGATCTATCTCTCTTATATATTTCCTACTCACTCTAATGAATGTAGCAAGTGATTAAGCTTAGAGAGAGAGGAGGCTATAGGATACACTCAACTATAGAATAGGAACCTCATATAGAGTTTTGTATTGAATGCTCAACCTTGGAATGAAGCCCAAGGGGTCCTATTTATAGATGTGGATGCCCCTTAGCCTTTGAGAACACTTAAGAACAAAAACTAGACATTTTGTGGCTTGCAATAGATATATTTTCACTTGTTGCAACTCCACAATGGCTAGAAACACTTTTCTGCACTTTTCCATATAGTGCAATCGATCGAGTTTCTATAAAGGTAACTCGACCGATCCCACTAAGAGACAAGACCAATTTAGGCCATCGATCAAGTTTGTCCTGGGGTAACTCAACAAATTCACTTAAATCAGTTTTGGTCTGTAGAGGGATCAGTCAAGTTTTGTGAAGTGTAAACTCGACCGATCAAAAATCATTTTTGAGATCGAATCAGGATCGGTCGAGTTTGCAACTTGACCAATGAACAACCTGATGTGAATTTTGGAAAATGGATTTTGAGTGCTTAAATATTCGATCTAAGTGCTCCTACTTTTTTCTATGCTTAATTACAAGTCATACAATCATTACAAGTGATTTACAACATGATTCTAATGGATTTACTTCATATTCCAAAAACGTGCACTTATATTGACTTTCACTTTTTTTTTCTTCAAGTTGAGATGTACAAGTTAGGGCATTTGGAGTGTGTCTATGCATAATCTAAAATCATTCAAGTAGAGACATTAGACACAATTAATTGGAATGGTTTAGTCATAATCAAAATAAGGGTTTAGTCAATTTAGACCTTGAGTCAACATTCTCCCCCTCTTTGAAGATGACAAATCATTCCATAAATGTATAGAAAGCATTTAAGTAAAGGCATACCTTTGGAGAAACCTAGGTATTTCATTAGAATTGAGTTCATATGCTCCCCACTCGATTGATGCTAGTGGAGTTCTCATACTCCCCCTCAATTGATGCTATTTCTCCTGCATGGTTAACTTTCATAACATTTATAGAATACTGTTTTCTACTCATATATGTTCTACACATATATGTCTTCTCCCCTTCACCTTCTCTCCCTTACATGGACATACTTCTCTTCTTCATGTAAGACATGCCTTCTCCCTATTTTGCCAAAAGAAGACATACCTTTCTCCCCATTTGTCATTTCAAAAAGTGGGGGTATGATGAAATAAGAAACACAACTTGTTAAAAGAAAGGAGATAACAAAAAGTTATATAAGGAAAATAGAAGAGCACAACTAGGGGCTTGCCCAAGCATAGAAAGAAAAGCAAGTTAAAGCATGCACTTGAACAACCCAAAATACAAGATAAAGTGCTGCAAAAAATAATAAATTGCAATTTTAACCCTCAAGATGACAGAATTCGCCCAAAAAGTATCCGGGCTCGTGGCTATGCGATGAGTCTTGCTCAGAAGGCCATTTCTGCATAAAAAGCACTAGTTTTGCACCAAAAACTAAAACTGGAACAAAATCTGCATTAAAACAAAAAATACTCCAATTTCTACATACAATGTAGCTCTATGCACCCTACATCACAATGTTATGCAAGCAACTCAAGATAATAGATATACAATTCAAAGAACAAGCTTGAGCAAGTATGAAACAAGATACAAACATAACATATACTAGAATACCACTTGATGAACAAGGCTATAACTACATGTATATAAACTACTAGTAGATGATATCACAAATTAGGACTACTAGTAGGATCTAGATCATAGCGAGAGATGCACATGATAAAGTAAGATATGAGTAGATGAAGAGATAAATCCAAATGAAGAGATATACAATTTTAGAAGCATGAAAGAATGTAACTCACTATCAAATATGCATCATTACCAAAGGGTGATTACCACCAAGAACCTCAAGGTTGTATCAAAACAAGATATACACCTAGATAGATGTAGCAAGTTAGAGTACAATGGAAGCAATTTTAGACACAACCAAGAGATCCAAAGAGATCATCATCAAAACCTGCAAAATAACTCAAAGCAAGTAATTGCAAGATATAGATATATCAATTTAGAGTAATTAGAGAGATAGAGTTGTAAGCAATATAGGCAACATAGGACATGAAAATATTCATATATAAATGTACCAACTGAGAGTGCCAAAGAATAAGGCTATTGGTTGAGAAAATCTAGTTGAGAGGGAAATTCTCATTCAATAAGCCAAATGTATATTGTGTGCACAGTGTTGCCAGTCGAGTTCTATGTATTGACAACTCGACTGATGACAGCTGTTGGAAACACCCATTGGTTCCTATAGGTCAAGTTTCAAATAGGACAAACTCGATCGACAAAGTTTTTGTCAAAGAGCACATATATTCATAAAAACATATTTAGAGGCATGCTACAAATATAATCCATATCAAAATATGTGTAAGTAAGTTAGTAACGTACTATCAAAGCATTAGAAATCATTTTTGAGCAAGAGTGTGAAGAGAAACACAAAATACCACTTTTGACTCAAAACCCACATGTATAGTGCACACTAACTTGTCAAAAATACATTATGATCAGATATGAGCAAGCATAATGTTACCTATGTGATTACCATTGCTTTTTCACTTGTTTTCACCTCATACACATCTCACCTTTCTTCTTTCATGTGGATTGAGAAGTCAATTTGCAATTCAATAGCTCAAGTCAACCCATTTGCAAGTACCTACAAGAAGAAAGATGAAATGGTCCCCAATCATTTTAGGGTTAGCTTAGCAACCCAAATCATATTGCTCTTGGGTGCTTTCCTAAAAGGACAATAAGTAGAATAATGGTCAATATCATTACAATAGTTGCATGTGCCCATAGTCTTGAAACTAGAGGATTCTCCATGGAATATTGGAGGTCCTTTACCTTTGTTGTTCCTTGGACTACTATAATACCCTAAACCATGTCTACGAATTTGTTCAGTAGTATGGGGTACGATATCATTAAGATTCCTTTTACCAACTAAGAATCTTTGCAAAGAAGATCTCAAACTATCATTAACATGCATAAGAGAGGAAATTGTAGAAGATAAATGATTTATATTATCTCTAGCATGCAAAAGATCATTTTCTAAGCAAAGAGCTTTAGTTAAATAAGAATCTCTATCAATATGAAGAGCAACAACATTATTTTCTCTACTAGTAGAACTAGAACAAGATTCAAGCACATTGATTTTAGCAAGAAAGGAGGCATTTTCTGTTTCAAGCAAAGCAATCTTAGAAAGATAAACCCCATTTTTAGATTATAATCCTTGCACAACAAAATCTTTGTCCTTGTTTTCAGATTTAAGAACATCAATATCATGCATGAGAGAATACATAATTAAAGTATGTTTTTCATTAGAACTAGGCATAAGAGGTTGAGCTTCTAGAAATCTAATCTTATCAAGAAAACTAGCATTTTTAAGTTTAAGAGAGTCTACATGGATAACATAAGTATTTTTGTCATCAAGAAAGCAAGAATTATCATGTTCAAGATCATCTAGTTCTACATGCATATTATCAACAATTGTAGCAAGCTTTTTCCTTTTCTTTTTTAAAAGACTTAAGAGAAGCACGAGTAGCATTAATAATAGCAATTAAAGGTTCTTTATCTAAAGAGTTTAGATTTACCTCATTTGAGTCTTCTCTTATAGAAGCCATAAGAGCAAAATGACATTCTCCTTCTTCACTTGAGCTTGAGTTAGATCCTCCACTTGAATCTTCACTTGAGTTTGAGTTGGAGGAGTCATTTGAGCTCTTGTGCCATTTCTCTTTCTTCTTGTACTTCTCCTCTTTCCTTGTGATGATGGGTCTTCTTGCCTTGTAGGCAATCTATCTTGAAGTGACCCTTCTTTCCACACTTGAGGCACCGAATGGAGGAAGAATTCTTGCCTTTGTAGAATCTACCCTTAGAGTACATGTCATCTTCTTCAACATGAGAGGATGGAGAGGATTGTCCCATAATTGCTTCAATTTGAGCCTTGGTTTCATCCTTCTTCATTCTCTTTAGCTCTTTCTCCTCTTGTCTTTTAACTTCTTCTCTTTTGTCAAGTGTGGCTTCATGGGCTTGTAGATTTCCAATGAGCTCTTCAATGGGCATATCATCAAGAGACCTTACTTCTTCAATGGAAGTCACCTTGGGTTCCCATCTATTGTAGAGAGTTCTAGTTGAACTTGATGGAGGTCACGGTGGCATATAGGATGTTGATTGCCCTTGCATTCAAGGTGGCTTTCTTCATGGTAGCTTCATACCATTCTTCTATCGTTGTCACTGGTAGCTTGTATGGATGGTCCACCATTTGCCATAGCTCAAGATTTGATCCTTGGATGTAGAATTGTAGCCTTCTTTTCCAATAGAGGAAGTTACTCTCATCAAAGATTGGAAGGTTTATTAAGTATATCCCATCTTGGTAGTCACCCATCTTCTCCTACTTATTGAAGTATGCTTGGAGAAACCTGCTCTGATACTAATTGTTGGATCCTAGATGGGTGATTGGATGCTTGAGAGGGGGGTGAATATAACTGAATGCACTTAAACAAAATTCATTAGACCTTCAAGTTATATCAAAAGATAAGGTTGCTAAATAGGAAATTTGAGTGCAACTAAAACATGCATAGTAAGGGAGAGATAGATTGAACATAAACCAAGTGACAAGCTATGTAGAGTGGTTCCACACTTCAAACTAGAAGTGATTCAGTCCACTACCTAGAGAGGTCAACTTCTAGGATTTGTTAACCATTGAACTCTTATATTCATTCATAAGACTTACAATACATGACCACCAAAGGTGTTATATCCCCAATTTTGATAAAAATTGAATGATATAAATATAAAGCATGTTCTGATAAATAATTTTCCTGGATGATGTTATTTATGGAATAATATTATCCTTGTGACAAGTTAAAGAAATAAAAGGATTTTTGTTTGCAATAATCCATTAAAATGTTGAATAAGAGGAAGAATGGAAAATTCTAGAAAAAGGACGTATCGTGGGATAATGGTATTAATGTGCAAAAGTAACAAGCTTTGTATGGGAAAGGTATCACATTAGACCCCAAAAGAAATAAATATACTTTGG
Source organism: Alisma plantago-aquatica (assembly GCA_963693085.1). Classification (NCBI taxonomy): domain Eukaryota; kingdom Viridiplantae; phylum Streptophyta; class Magnoliopsida; order Alismatales; family Alismataceae; genus Alisma; species Alisma plantago-aquatica. Next base: position 448,208,998 of record OY856410.1, on the reverse strand, counting down.
AAAGGAGTTTAATTAATTCCTATTTTGGGTTTAATGGATATATCAAATAGAGAGAGAAAAGGGATTATCTTGATCACAATTATACGATTTCCTTGAAAGATTGCTAACCAAATTGGTGGAATATGTTTATATGCTCTCCCAATGGCTTTTGATGTGCCAAATAAGTAAAATTAGTAGCCAATATTGAATATAAGCAATTCCATTATGGAAAAGAAAGATAAGGAGAGAATATATTTTTCCTAGTTCGTATGGAATTATAGAATAAAAGGGACACCTTTGGAATGGACTTGATAAGTTATCGTGCGGGGAGGATTGTTGTTAAAAGGAAAATACCATGGGCCTTATCTAATCCCTTCGTGCCTACGTTTCCTACACTAGGAGTATATACGTGTATATATACATGATTTCCCCGCTACTTGATAAACCCTCATCCTTCCTCGTAATCTCGTGATGATCAACCATCCCTGACCCCTCCACGCAACCGAGAACTTGCTCTGCAATTTTGATCTGCAATTATCAGCCTGGTAAGCAACATCGCAACCACCACGGAAGCCACAGATTTGGCGACGAAGACGATGGCTGTTGTGGGTGTCTCTGAAGTGCTGGTGCATCGCCCCTTCCCGGAAAGGTCCCCGCCTGGACAAGCCAGGGCCGAGTCATTGAAGGCCGAGGTGGTTGTTGCAACAAACGACCCCATCGTGAGAAGGAGCAGCAGTTGGAGATGCCTATTCGCAGGTCCATGGATGCTAGCTATTGACGATGTTGGAAGAGTATTCAGGGAGGGTATGGTGGTGTATGCTCCTCGTAGTCACCAGCATTGTAAGGATGGAGAGAAGACTCTGGGTCGACGTTGCATAGTAGCTACGCCGACGCACGCAAGAGGGTAGGATGCAGGGGGGCCAGGGCGGTGGACGGAACCGGGTCTGCCGTAGGAGAAGATCTGAGGAAGGTGAATCTTTCCTTGTGGCTGTAGAGAGGGTGGGCGAAGGTGGAGAGAGAGCCAGCAGAAGGATCTGGGAGGTGACGCAGACAGACATCCAGGAGGGGCGCCGATGATCACTTAGAAGGACAGCAGCGGCCGTCTGCCAGCACACCAACTCTGGGGTAGGGTGGACGGAAGAGGAGAGAGGGGTAGGAAGAGGATCAGAGAGGAACTGACCTGTTATGACCAAAGCAATGATTCTTGGCAATCAAGGAATCAAGGACCATCAGAGGTAGCTCAGAAGCGCCTCTATGGGGAGCCGTCAGGCAGGAAAAGCCCTGCACGAGGAGGAAGAAAAGAAAAGAGTCAAAAGACTCTTCTGCCCCAGCCTATGTGTTCAAGCTCCAAGGGCGGAGAAGACTTTTTCCCTTAATAAGGAGCCAAGCTGGTTTAGCAAGGGATAAGGTAAGTTAGCTGACGTGGCACCTTTTAATTGGTCCAAAAATGTTAATCTTGCAAAAATTATAGTAAATGATAGGTAACTCAGATTCCAACATATAGTATATGAAACTTGATCAGGAAAACGAGAGGAATGTAAATAAAATGTTATCATAACCTGATCATGCTTCCTGTTCTAAAAGTATATGCAATTCATGTGTTAATGAGATTAGTATAAAGGGAAAACCTAGATTTTGCATAATTTGATGCTTAATTGGATAGATTCGTTCGTGATAGGCTAATACCTGATCTAAACCTACATAATGAAGAAATCCTTGATAATGATGGATAATGGATGATTCCAAATTAGTAATCTAATTCATGTTATTTAGGGTGTTAAAATCAATGTTAACATCTTGCTATGATCTAATGCTGATACTAATCTAGATGTCATGAATAGTTTAATATGCTTAAGTTGACGATTAGGGTTTAACCTAATATGCATAAGTGAGATTGTAATCTTAGAAACCATAACATGAGGAGTTAGGGTTTGTGACCCTAATCCCAGATCCAAACATGAGATAATCCTAAACGCTAGTTTAGGAGCGAATCTAGATGTAAATAATGTAATGTGAATACATGGTGACACACACGTAGTATGCTTTGTTTCAGATACTTGTTGCTTACGTGGTTGGTTGATTGGATGTTTGGATTGCATTCCTAAAGTACATAAGATGTTCCGCATGGTTTCTGCGATGGCATAATGTACGTGGTTACACTTATGAATACATGTATCGAATTCCGAGGTTACTGATGTTTCTCGATGAGATTGAACGACAAATAAACTGCTTGCTTGTTTATTTAGTTCTTGCAAATCATATAGTTCATATGAGTATCATGTAAAGTAAATAATTACATTCTGAAACATGGGTCAGACTGATCTTAAGGGTAATTCACATGAGCCCCAGAGGGACAGTGATTACACCTGAGGTAGTGGACCAGATAAGGGTTAGAATATGAAAATGAGTTTACATTAAAGATAAAGATGTTTGCTTACATATGTACTTGTGATTATTGTTTGAATCCACATACCAGTATAGAAATATACTGATCGCGTATTTGTTTTTCGGTGTTTTAGGTATCAGATATACTTGATAGCGTGGACATGAGGGTACATATAAAGATGTTGAAGACACTACAGTTTAATCATGAAGGTTTAGTCTTAATGGTTTATCTTCACAACTGTAAAAGTTAATTCTATTTAAAAGTTATGTAATTCCTTGGAGGAGCTTTTTATTTAAACATGTAAATATTTGTTCATTAATGGAAATTGTTTACTATTTTGTATTATTTCATGAATCTGATCCTGGAATTTTTGAATGATGATCTGTGACTTTAAGGTCTTTTAGACACTCAAAAGTGCGGGTCGTTACATTTGGTATCAGAGCACAGATTTATCAATTAATACTTAATAGTATATAATTTCATATTATCCTTAGAAATTTTAAATAGAAAAATTAAGTTCCTCATCTCACATTTTTGTCTACTTCTCATCTCTTTGCTTAATAAGCCTTAAAAAGAAATTATTAATTAGAGAAGTAAAATGTGAAAAGATGTAACCTTTCGTGTAGGTCCCTCTAGAGAGGGTAGATTCTAGAAAGATACAAGTATGGATAAGCCCGTTCTTAGAGGAAGGACTTGGTTTAGGGTATGGAAATCCTAGAGAGTCTAGGGATGTGGAATGTTACGACCCCATCTGAGCTTAATTGGTAAACTAGGGTTTACCTAGACAATTGCAAAGATTAATTAGAATAATCATTCTTGAAATCTAATTAATGACGATAATACAATTAGGATGTTTTAACTATGATAAGAAGTCTAAATGTTCTTTTGTCTTGAGAATTAGGGTTTTAGAAGCATAGACCCTAATCGGCCCAAAATAGGGTTTTAATGACATATGAATACAGAATTTGATAAGTAGAATGTCTCACTAATTGATTTTTAGTATTTTATGTGTAATCCGGATTTACTTCAAATTTGGATATGATTTGGATATATAAAATTTGAACAACATTGGAAAATATCAGAATTTTTGAAGAATGTTCTGACCTGTTTATCGGTCGAGTTTCAAACTCGACCGATCATATTTCCAGATTTATATAGCAGTGTGGTAATTGAATTTTATCTTTTTATTGGTATATCAAATTGAACTCAAATTTTAAATTGGCATAATTTTTGGATGACTTTTGATTTCTACAGTGAGGGTGTCGGTCGAGTTCTGTGCAGGGCAAACTCGACCGAATCTGCTGCAGACTGCAATATAGCAGTGCACTGTTCTATTTTTAATTATTTATTGGTAACTCCAAATGATCTCAAATTTTAACGAAAGCTTTATAGATCAATTATAAACAACTTTCGAAATTCCCATAATTTTTGGAGAAGTTTTGTTCTCTAAAATAAACGAATTACAGTAACCTTGTATAACTGAATATTCAGCCAATATAATTAAAGTTGAGTATTGGGTCAATATGCAATTGACCCAAGCAGCTCAAATTGACTTATATGATCGACCACACACACACACAGCTCTCATTCTTCGTCATCCATCCTAGAGAAATGAAAATCTAGAGAGAGAGGGAGAGTTAGGGCTTGAGTGGAGAAAGAGGAGGAATTGCTGACCTAGGGTTTTGTGGTCCGAGGAATGGTGAAATCAAGTAAGTTTGGATCCTTTGCATAAAATTTTATGGTGAATCTTCTCTCTCATGTCAAGATTCTGTCCATGCTCTGATTTGATCCAAGATGATGTCGAAATTCCCTCTTTTCTCACCCTTTCTTCATAATCCCTCATTTTCAAGGTTTCCTAGTTGAATGGAAGAAGAATTGGGAGATTTGCTAGGGATTTGATATGAGTTTGAGATCCCCTGAGTTGAGCTGCAGTTTTGATGTGTTTTCACACCTTAGGGTGAGTGGGTTCTTCCTTTAAACAGTATAATGCACGAAATTTGATTATAGCATCCAAATCCCTAATTGCTTGGTATGTGATTCTAAACCCTGAAATGTCCGTTTAATTTAAGTTGTTGCAATTTGATATGATATGGATTCCTTCTCTGTTTGAATGACTCCTTGATGGTAGATTCACATCATAAATGTATACAACACATCCTAGAAAGAATGCTTTTCAGATTTATACCATATGATGTAATTAGGGTTTAACCTAATTGAGATATCTCTAGAGTTTCAACCTTATTGAAAAGGATTAATAAACTTATAAGTGGTTAGGATGTACCTCATGGATTACCTTATTTGAATTTTATCCTTGGTGCATGATATCCCAGTGAATAGCATGGAAACCTAAATTTAGTTCAATTTCCATGGTTTCATACATATATCGATTGTATATGATTTGTTGAAAACAATCTTTATTTAGTGAATGCTTATATCCTATGAAATCCTTATGAGAGCCATGTGACAAGTGAATGAGGTAAATGAAAAGGTGAATGAGACAAATGAAACCCTAAGAGTAGGGTGTTGGCATGTGATGAATGAATAAGGCAAATGAAACCCTAAGAATAGGGTGTTCAATGAATCATGTTATGGTGACATGAAAGGTCTCGATATGAGATGTGGTGATACTTAACTGTTGAATTGTATATTTCTAGTGCATTTAACTTTATGTGCTTGTTCTCTCTGAGTTGATATCTACATACTGCAGGGCTTCTTATATTTCAATACATATCTCGTAAATTGCAGGTGATAAGATATGACATGCCCTAGAAAGGGATGTTACTGAGACATGGTATATGTTGAATACATGAGCTATGATGTTTTATATGATATGATATGGCAGGCCGTGTGAGCCTTGTGAGAAATGTAAAATGAGTTATGATTTCTGTTTTACATGTATCTATAATATTAATGTTAGACTTAGGTGCCCTGAACACCGTAGAACCCCTTCGAGAGATCTGCTTCTTAGGGGTGAAACTCATGTTGCAACATTAACCGTGCGGAGTCATGGTGGCACGAGGACAGAGAGACAGTGTTCAACAATAATCCGTGTGGAGTCACAGTGGCACTGGAGAAAATAGGGGTTATTGCAACAAGATCCGTGCGGAGTCATGGAGGTAACCCCGTGAGACTCTCCGCCTGTGTGCTCAGGTTAGAGGAGGAGTCTAGAGCACTCGGAGTAGTGCATTGAGGCCGGAGAGCCTGTGGTCCTGTGGCAGAACAGGGCTGGCGTCAGACTTAGCATTTCCCGGGTGTGTCGCTAAGTCTTGTACGGTGTGGCCGTAGTGCACTGCGAGTCTCTATGCAGAGTACAGTGCATAGATCAGGGCATAAGCTAAAATATGATCATATAGGTTCACAAAGTTCCTTATAAATGAAAGAGTTAAGGAAGACTAGAGCATAGTCTTCTAGTAGTTATTCTTTGGATGCAATATTTACATTCTTTGTTATTTCAATTATATTGTTTTAGAACTGCTCAGTGTAGTATTTATTATTTTTAAATTTCATAACGTTTATTCAAAGTTATATCTGTAATCACATTAGTGCCTTAGACTGTTTCCTTGAAGTACTCATTCACTGAGCGAGTAGGCTCACCCCTCTACTCAAACATTTTAGGGTTTACCGCGTGGACTTGAAGATGGTCAGAGCATCAGTGTAGATCTGCTACAAGAGTTAAGTACAAGATTAGTTGAGTCAGTCGGTCCTTGTCACTCTAGGTCCTCAGTAAGAGATAAGAGAGAGCGTTGTAATTACAATGTGTAATATTGTTCCTCTTTTGATATGTATGCTAATTAGCAAGTTTTATGTGCATAAGGTGTGAGAGACATCATGAATGTTTATACATGTACCTTTACTATTGAAGTCTGATTAGTAAAAGAAATGTTCAGATTCCTTTGTTAAGATGTTATGTGGTTCAATGCGGGGAAACAAGATTTTTAAAGAAAAGAAAAAAAAGAAAAAGTTAAGGGTGTTCTTTGTGTTACATATAAGTCCTATCTTATGCCCTAATCTCATGATTTGAGGAAATTGTGAGATCGGGGTGTAACAGCTTGGTATCAGAGCTTAGGGTGTGTTGTCAAGGACCATTAAGTTAGTAAGTTAGCATTATAAGTGTGGCAAATAGGAGATGTTTTGATGTTAGCTTTGGGGATTTGAGTATTTGGATATCCTGGCCCGATATCTGAATACTTGGATCAACCAGTACAAGCTACTCTATCTATTCTCTCACGTATACCCTGGCCAAGTATACAGTGGAAGAATGGGTTAGAGAGGAACCCTAGAAATGTTAGGGTTAGAAAACGAGAAAAGAAACAAGAATTAAGAGCATAAATGTAAAAGGAGATAGAACTTACATTTCATAATGTTGTTTTTGTTGGAAATGTATAGAAATGCTCTTATATGTTTGAATTGAAATGTTCAGTAGTTTGAAATATATATGGGTCTTTAAGATCTGTTGCACACTATGCAGTTGTAGCATTTATTGATTTCATTCTTTGTAACAAGTAGACTAGAATTGACCTTTGAATGAGCTTTTGTTAGTGGATAAGTTTTCTTCCACACTTCTGAGATGAATAGCAGTTGAGTAATCCTTTGTAGTTCTTGGCTTCAGGACTTCAGGTTTGGCATCGTCCGGCTGGCAGGATGCGTTACTGGGATCTAATGACTCCTATTAATAATATAATAAGAATAGACTCTGGATAATTAGACCCACATTAGAGTGAGAATGTACATACAGTAACATGTTGAAACATATGGGCAAGATCAGGACAACTAAGAATTATTTGAAATTGATATATGAGGTTCAATTTTGGGGCCTCATATGAGAAACCCTTAATTGGGAATAAAGGAACATGATATGAAGTTCATAATCAGTTTATTGATTAATATTATATGAACTATACATATGAAATATAGAAAAGATATGTGAAATGTATGTATGGTTCAAGATAGCAAGAATCAATCATGAAGAATGAATCATAGAATAAAGTATAATGCTTTTATGAACTCTAAAGCAAAGGCTAAGTAGAGAATAGGGTTGAGCATTCAATAGGTCCATAGAAGTAAAGAGTCTTCAAAAGAGTAAAAGTGAAGAGGATCGTATGAACATGTAATTCATAAGACTAGAACAACAAACTAGTTTCTAAGCAAAGAACATAGGTGTAGTTTAACGAATGAATAAGTCATACAAAGGTAGACTGTATTCAGGAGAGAAAAACTTGATTGAAAGAGAAACTATGTTTGACCCATGCATGATCCACTTGATTTAAAAATGAAGAATATGTAATGTATTCAACATGAGGAAAAACTAATAGAAGGGATATTAATTTAGAACGTTAACTTCGCAATAGTATAAAGATAAAGGAGGAAATATGTGCAACATGGTATACATGACCATACATATGAATAAGCAACATGGTCATAAGAAAAAAAAATTAGAATTAAAGATGACGGGTTAAAGAGTAGTATATGGTAAGAGGACTATGAAACGTAAGAAAGGGTTTGAAATATGATGGAAAAGTTATAAATAAAGAGGTTGTGAGATTCAAGCAAGTGCTAATTAATCAAATATCTCTGTTGATAACTAAGTAAATCTACATACGAGAATGTATTAAGGGAATGTTTGAATACAAGTATTCCAAGTCTTAAAATCATCTTCTCTTTCATATATTCCTTAATGAGAGTAAGGTGGGAATGAAATGATAAGAGAAAATGAATCATATACGGTGCATAAATACCTTGGTGGGGTCATCTAGTGAATGTAATAGTGACATACATTATGATGGAGTGTGATAAGAAATAAATTCTTGTGTTATAGCAAGAATGATGAATAATATATTCTTACCTTGAATGTTTTAATGTTAGGGATGTTTATTGTATATAATCATATGAAAAGGATAGGTAGCAAAAAGTAAAGAAGTAATGAATGAGCAGAGAGATATGGGAAAACACTAGCTTTGTATAATATGTGAATTTGTTTTTACATGTATGATTTGTTGAAGGCATATTAAGGTATGAAAGTTGGTTCTACATATGATTTCAGGGTATTTGTGTAAGCTATTTGTTAAATTAAAGGCGTATGATAGTTGTAGTAATTCATACCTGATATGCATCTTACTATTGCGTATTTGTGATATGGTGATACAGTTTGGATGATGTCAGAACACATGGAGGGATATCCTGAATAAGGTAGTTATACCTATTCACTCATATTAATAGAAAGGGATGATAATCAGATTGTCTGGACAAATAACCCTAATGAGGTGTAGCTTGTTATACCTAGCTCTAATATAACTGAGTGATGGTAATTGAGTATGATTAATGCTTGAATGACTGATACAATTGTGGATTACTTTATTACTGTGGTTGAAACCCTAAAATGATATAATACGATGGTTACACTTTGAATTGTGTGTGGGCCCATAACCCACAGGTCCCAGGATCGAAATAGGATAGTATGGAATGAGGTGGTAATACTTCACCTCATGCATCCATGACCCAATGGGGATGCCAAGAGTAGTATTGTGCAATTGATTGTTGAATCTAGTCTTTTAATTCAAGACTGTTTTGCTATTTGGATAGCACTTTATTAAAGTTTAAAATAGCATGGTGAACTCACTTTTGTCACTTAAAGGTGATACAGAACAATAGAACTTTCTGAGCCGCATAAGTTGAGATAGTTGTATCAGAGTATCAGAGTTGTGCAGCGAAAGCGTGGTGGTTTATCTTTGCATTCTATGTTTGACTGTGGCATAAAGAATTTGCTTGATATCATTGAGAACTATTTGAAATATGTTGTGATTTAGTAAAGGATTAAAAGATCTAATGTTGAAAACTACATTCAGGTATGAAATACAAGAATATAATGACATGGAAGGCTTTAGAAACTTAAAATAACCTTGAATGTATCTTTCTTGTGAGTTTATGTTTCGAGGATGAAACATTCTAAGGGGGGAAGAGTTGTTACGACCCCATCTGAGCTTAATTGGTAAACTAGGGTTTACCTAGACAATTGCAAAGATTAATTAGAATAATCATTCTTGAAATCTAATTAATGACGATAACACAATTAGGATGTTTTAACTATGATAAGAAGTCTAAATGTTCTTTTGTCTTGAGAATTAGGGTTTGAGAAGCATAGACCCTAATCGGCCCAAAATAGGGTTTTAATGACATATGAATACATAATTTGATAAGTAGAATGTCTCACTAAATGATTTTTAGTATTTTATGTGTAACTCTGATTTACTTAAAATTTGTATATGATTTGGATATATAAAATGTGAACAACATTGGAAAATATCAAAATTTTTGAAGAATGTTCTGACCTGTTTATCGGTCGAGTTTCAAACTCGACCGATCATATTTCCAGATTTATATAGTAGTGTGGTAATTGAATTTTATCTTTTTATTGGTATATCCAATTGATCTCAAATTTTAACTGTGCTTGAAAAACGCAGTTTTAGACACTTTTTTAAATTGGCATAATTTTTGGATGACTTTTGATCTCTACAGTGAGGGTGTCGGTCGAGTTCTGTGCAGGGCAAACTCGACCGAATCTGCTGCAGACTGCAATATAGCAGTGCACTGTTCTATTTTTAATTATTTATTGGTAACTCCAAATGATATCAAATTTTAACGGAAGCTTTATAGATAAATTATAAACAACTTTATAAATTCCCATAATTGTTGGAGAAGGTTTGATATCTGAAATAAACGAATTACAGTAACCTTGTATAACTGAATATTCAGCCAATATAATTAAAGTTGAGTGTTGGGTCAATATGCAATTGACCCAAGCAGCTCAAATTGACTTATATGATCGACCACACACACACACAGCTCTCATTCTTTGTCATACATCCCAGAGAAACGAAAATCTAGAGAGAGAGGGAGAGTTAGGGCTTGAGTGGAGAAAGAGGAGGAATTGCTGACCTAGGGTTTTGCGGTCCGAGGAATGGTGAAATCAAGTAAGTTTGGATCCTTTGCATAGACTTTTATGGTGAATCTTCTCTCTCATGTCAAGATTCCGTCCATGCTCTGATTTGATCCAAGATGATGTCGAAATTCCCTCTTTTCTCACCCTTTCTTCATAATCCCTCATTTTCAAGGTTTCCTAGTTGAATGGAAGAAGAATTGGGAGATTTGCTAGGGATTTGATATGAGTTCGAGATCCCCTGAGTTGAGCTGCAGTTTTGAGGTGTTTTCACACCTTAGGGTAAGTGGGTTCTTCCTTTAAACAGTATAATGCACGAAATTTGATTATAGCATCCAAATCCCTAATTGCTTGGTATGTGATTCTAAACCCTGAAATGTCCGTTTAATTTAAGTTGTTGCAATTTGATATGATATGGATTCCTTCTCTGTTTGAATGACTCCTTGATGGTAGATTCACATCAAAAACGTATACAACACATCCTAGAAAGAATGCTTTTCATATTTATACCATATGATGTAATTAGGGTTTAACCTAATTGAGATATCTCTAGAGTTTCAACCTTATTGAAAAGGACTAATAAACTTATAAGTGGTTAGGATGTACCTCATGGATTAACTTATTTGAATTTTATCCTTGGTGCATGATATCTCAGTGAATAGCATGGAAACCTAAATTTAGTTCAATTTCCATGGTTTCATACATATATCGATTTTATTTGATTTGTTGAAAACAATTTTTTATTTAGTGAATGCTTATATCCTATGAAATCCTTATGAGAGCCATGTGACAAGTGAATGAGGTAAATGAAAAGGTGAATGAGGCGAATGAAACCCTAAGAGTAGGGTGTTGGCATGTGATGAATGAATAAGGTAAATGAAACCCTAAGAATAGGGTGTTCAATGAATCATGTTATGGTGACATGAAAGGTCTCGATATGAGATGTGGTGATACTTAACTGTTGAATTGTATGTTTCTAGTGCATTTAACTTTATGTGCTTGTTCTCTCTGAGTTGATATCTACATACTGCAGGGCTTCTTATATTTCAATACATATCTCGTAAATTGCAGGTGATGAGATATGACATGCCCTAGAAAGGGATGTTACTGAGACATGGTATATGTTGAATACATGAGCTATGATGTTTTATATGATATAATATGGTAGGCCGTGTGAGCCTTGTGAGAAATGTAAAATGGGTTATGATTTCTGTTTTACATGTATCTATAATATTAATGTTAGACTTAGGTGCCCTGAACACCGTAGAACCCCTTCGAGAGATCTGCTTCTTAGGGGTGAAACTCGTGTTGCAACATTAACCGTGCAGAGTCATGGTGGCACGAGGATAGAGAGACAGTGTTCAACAATAATCCGTGCGGAGTCACGGTGGCACTGGAGAAAATAGGGGTTATTGCAACAAGATCAGTGCGGAGTCATGGAGGTAACCCCGTTAGACTCTCCACCTGTGTGCTCAGGTTAGAGGAGGAGTCTAGAGAACTCGGAGTAGTGCATTGAGGCCGGAGAGCCTGTGGTCCTGTGGAAGAACAGGGCTGGCGTCAGACTTAGCATTTCCCAGGTGTGTCGCTATGTCTTGTACGGTGTGGCCGTAGTGCACTGCGAGTCTCTATGCAGAGTACACTGCATAGATCAGGGCATAAGCTAAAATATGATCATATAGGTTCACAGAGTTCCTTATAAATGAAAGAGTTAAGGAAGACTAGAGCATAGTCTTCTAGTAGTTATTCTTTGGATGCAATATTTACATTCTTTGTTATTTCAATTATATTGTTTTAGAACTGCTTAGTGTAGTATTTATTGTTGTTAAATTTCATAACGTTTATTCAAAGTTATATCTGTAATCACATTAGTGCCTTAGTCTGTTTCCTTGAAGTACTCATTCACTGAGCGAGTAGGCTCACCCCTCTACTCAAACATTTTAGGGTTAACCACGTGGACTTGAAGATGGTCAGAGCATCAGTGTAGATCTGCTACAAGAGTTAAGTACAAGATTAGTTGAGTCAGTCAATCCTTGTCACTCCAGGTCCTTAGTAAGAGATAAGAGAGAGCGTTGTAATTACAATGTGTAATATTGTTCCTCTTTTGATATGTATGCTAATTAGCAAGTTTTATTTGCATAAGGTGTGAGAGACATCATGAATGTTTATACATGTACCTTTACAATTGAAGTCTGATTAGTAAAAGAAATGTTCAGATTCCTTTGTTAAGATGTTATGTGGTTCAATGCGGGGAAACAAGAGTTTTAAAGAAAAGAAAAAAAGAAAAAGTTAAGGGTGTTCTTTGTGTTACATATAAGTCCTATCTTATGCCCTAATCTCATGATTTGAGGAAATTGTGAGATCGGGGTGTAACATGGAAACTCTGAGAGGTAGGGTGTAGTCCCTAACCCTAACCCTAAAACCTTCATCCTAATTAATGCACATGGTGTGGTGGTATGGGACACTACCCATGTGAAACTTAAAATCGATAATCAACATGGTGTGGTGGTATGGGACACTGCCCATGTGAAACTTGAAATCATGAATAAGAAAGATAAGGAATGGTCTAGGTAACCCAATCTCCCATGCATGTGGGCATGAGGAGCATAAAACTCACTTAAGTCTTAAGAGAAATAAAAACCCAATAGTTATATATATACATGAAAATGAAAGGTTGAATATAACTTGCTCAAACTCCTCATGTTGTCTCTAGAAGTTAAGTGTTGGTGGCCAAGCCCCTGGAGGGGAAGGCCAGGGTAGCACCAAGCCTAGGAGGGAAGGTGACCCAAGTTCATTGAATGAACATATACCATGAGAGGGTATTCTAGAGGTTGAGCAAACATGGGTAGATGATAAAAGTTATGCCTAATGATAAAAGAAAGAGGTGTCTAAGAAACCTTTAGGGTTAGTGTGCCAACCTAGGGTGGGTCAATCCGAGAGTGGGAAGATGACCTTTGAGGGAGGAAAAATGTAGATCTTAGGATCAGGTTGTGGCTAGAGAGATTAACCCCCTCCTATGAGCCAAGAAGGCACCCTAGGATAGGACTTTCCCGTAAAAGGTAAGTGAATAAATGTATTTAAGTATTGATATAACCTTAATCCTCACCTAGAGGAGTGAAGAGTTAAAGATATAAAAATGAAAGTACATAAATTCTTTGAATCCAAGGATGCCGACTCTGAGTGACACAGTTGGTCAAGCCCAGGAGGGAAGACCAGTAAGGCACCTAGCCCAGGAGGGAAGGTGGCCTAAGTGGACGACCAAGCCCAAGAGGGAGGGTCATGAAATGGTCAAGCCTAGGAGGGAAGACCAGGAAGGCACCAAGCCCAAGAGGGAAGGTGGCCTAAGTCCACAATGTAGTTGTTTAGGATCAAGCCCCTGGAGGGGAAGATCAAAGAGGTCAAGCCCAGGAGGGAAGACCGACATGGCACCAAGCCCTGGAGGGAAGGTGGCTCGAGCCCAATGATGGGACGACACTGCATTATGTGTACTCAAAAGAGAGATATGAAGGCAATCCGGGTTAAAGAATTAAGTAAGAGAATAATGTGCTTAACAGATGTGACATCTCAAAAGAAACCCTTAGGGAGGGTAGAGTCCTGATGCAATCCTAGGGTCAAGTAGGGTGTATTAGAGGTACATAGGACCGATGGGTTGGGAGTTGATTATGCCCTAAATGCACATGACCATGTGGTCGGGAGGTAACAACTAGGTTTATCCAAGGTACATGACTTGGGAGATTAGCTACCTCCATGTGGATCATGTAGCCTAATGGGTGAATCTGAAAGTCACTCTCTTGATGCATATGGATGAGATCACTCCAAAAGAGTACCTATACCCCTAGAGACCCCAAGGATTTGTCTAAGGCTCATAATTATACATGAGATGTAAATATAAAAGATATAAAGAAGTCATGAAAAACATAGAGGAGTTGTTCCCTAACTTAAGAGTAAGAAAAGAGACACTTGACTCCATGAGATAGAAGAATAATATAAAATTAAGAGAAAGTAAGTTTAGAGTCATATAGAGTATGATTCAACTTAATATGTGAAATTGCAAGGTAATGTGTGGATGTACTATCTCCGCTCTTGGAATGGATTGAACTTTGTGTTTGAGCTGCAGCCAAATGCTTATTTCATTTCATTATGAGGGACGGAGATTGGATAGACACATGTTATTCTTAAAATTGAGATAATGAGGATGAATATCCTACATTTAATGTGTAATGACGTGACCTAGGGTTAGAGGTGTCACCTCACCCTTGTGTGAAAATAATTAACAATAGATTGGAAACCTAGGTGAAAAGAGAAATCACCAAGTAATAATGAAAGAACCAAAGAGAATGATATGAGCAAGTAATGATAAGATGTGTATACTAGAGATGTGGATAAACTTGAATTTCAATTCAGGTGACAATCTTAGTAATAATCTGAAAATTGATATACCAGGAAAAGTTGTTAAATACATCTAAGTAGGGTGCTAACCCTAAGTTTTAAACATAAGATGTGTATCATTCACCTAGGCTTAGTAGGCCTGAATTTTGAGGACAAAATTCCTTTTAAGGAGGGGTGAGTGTTATATCCCCAACTTTGATAAAAATTGAATGATATAAGTATAAAGCATGTTCTGATAAATAATTTTCCTGGATGATATTATTTATGGAATAATATTATCCTTGTGACAAGTTAAAGAAATAAAAGGATTTTTTTTTGCAATAATCCATTAAAATGTTGAATAAGAGGAAGAATGGAAAATTCTAGAAAAAGAACGTATCGTGGGATAATGGTATTAATGTGCAAAAGGAACAAGCTTTGTATGGGAAAGGTATCACATTAGACTCCAAAAGGAATAAATATACTTTGGAAAGGAGTTTAATTAATTCCTATTTTGGGTTTAATGGATATATTAAACAGAGAGAGAAAAGGGATTATCTTGATCACAATTATAAGATTTCCTTGAAAGATTGCTAACCAGATTGGTGGAATATGTTTATATGCTCTCCCAATGGCTTTTGATGTGCCAAATAAGTAAAATTAGTAGCCAATATTGAATATAAGCAATTCCATTATGGAAAAGAAAGATAAGGAGAGAATATATTTTTCCTAGTTTGTATGGAATTATAGAATAAAAGGGACACCTTTGGAATGGACTTGATAAGTTATCGTGCGGGGAGGATTGTTGTTAAAAGGAAAATACCGTGGGCCTTATCTAATCCCTTCGTGCCTATGTTTCCTACACTAGGAGTATATACGTGTATATATACATGATTTCCCCACTACTTGATAAACCCTCATCCTTCCTCATAATCTCGTGATGATCAACCATCCCTGACCCCTCCACGCAACTGAGAACTTGCTATGCAATTTTGATATGCAATTATCGGCCTGGTAAGCAACATCACATCAACCACGAAAGCCACAGATTTGGCGACGACGACGACGGCTGTTGTGGGTGTCTCTGAAGTGCTGGTGCATCACCCCTTCGCGGAAAGGTCCCCGCCTGGACAAGACAGGGCCGAATCATGAAAGGTTGAGGTGGTTGTTGCAACAGACGACCCCATCGCGAGAAGGAGCAGCAGTAGGAGATGCCTATTCGCAGGTCCATGGAGGCTAGTTGTTGACGGTGTTGGAAGAGTATTCAGGGAGGGTATGGCAGTGTATGCTCCTCGTAGTCACCGACATTGTAAGGATGGAGAAAAGACTCTGGTTCGACGCTGCATAGTAGCTACTCCGACGCACGCAAGAGGGTAGGATGGGGGGGGCCAGGGCGGTGGACGGAACTGGGTCTGCCGCAGGAGAAGATCTGAGGAAGGAGAATCTTTCCTTGCGGCTGTAGCGAGGGTGGGCGAAGGTGGAGAGAGCCTATAGAAGGATCTGGGAGGTGACGCAGACAGACATCTAGGAGGGGCGCCGATGATCACTTAGAAGGACAGTAGCGACCGTCTGCCAGCACACCAACTCTGGTGTAGGGTGGATGGAAGAGGAGAGAGGGTTAGGAAGAGGATCAAAGAGGAACTGACCTGTTATGACCAAAGCAATGATTCTTGGCAGTCGAGGAATCAAGGACCATCAGTGGTAGCTCAGAAGCGCCTCTATGGGGAGCCGTCGGGCAGGAAAAGCCCTGCACAAGGAGGAAGAAAAGAAAAGAGTCAAAAGACTCTTCTGCCCCAGCCTATGTGTTCAAGCCCCAAGCGCGGAGAAGACTTTTTCCCTTAATAAGAAGCCAAGCTGGTTTAGCAATGGATAATGTAAGTTAGCTGACGTGGCACCTTTTAATTGGTCCAAAAATGTTAATCTTGCAAAAATTATAGTAAATGATAGGTAACTCAGATTGCAACATATAGTATATGAAACTTGATCAGGAAAACGAGAGGAATGTAAATAAAATGTTATAATAACCTGATCATGCTTCTTGTTCTAAAAGTATATGCAATTCATGTGTTAATGAGATTAGTATAAAGGGAAAACCTTGAATTTGCTTAATTTGATACTTAATTGGATAGATTCGTTCGTGATAGGCTAATACCTGATCTAAACCTACATAATGAAGAAATCCTTGATAATGATGGATAATGGATGATTCCAAATTAGTAATCTTATTCATGATATTTAGGGTGTAAAAATCAATGTTAACATCTTGCTATGATCTAATGCTGATACTAATCTAGATGTCATGAATAGTTTAATATGCTTAAGTTGACGATTAGGGTTTAACCTAATATGCATAAGTGAGATTGTAATCTTAGAAAACATAACGTGAGGAGTTAGGGTTTGTGACCCTAATCCCAGATCCAAACATGAGATAATCCTAAACGCTAGTTTAGGAGCGAATCCAGATGTAAATAATGTAATGTGAATACATGGTGACACAAACGTAGTATGCTTTGTTTCAGATACTTGTTGCTTATGTGGTTGGTTGATTGGATGTTTGGATTGCATTCCTAAAGTACATAAGATGTTCCGCATGGTTTCTACGATGGCATAAGGTATGTGGTTACGCTTATGAATACATATATCGAATTTTGAGGTTGCCGATGTTTCTCGATGAGATTGAACGACAAATAAACTGCTTGCTTGTTTATTTAGTTCTTGCAAACCATAAAGTTCATATGAGTATCATGTAAAGTAAATAATTACATTCTGAACCCTGGGTCAGATTGATCTTAAGGGTAATGCACACGAGCCCCGGAGGGACAGTGATTACACCTGAGGTAGTGGACCAGATAAGGGTTAGAATATGAAAATGAGTTTATATTCAAGATAAAGATGTTTGCTTATATCTGTACTTGTGATTATTGTTTGAATCCACGTACCAGTATAGAAATATACTGATCGCGTATTTGTTTGTCGGCGTTTTAGGTATCAGATATACTTGATAGCGTGGACATGAGAGTACATATAAAGATGTTGAAGACACTACAGTTTAATCATGAAGGTTTAGTCTTAATGGTTTATCTTCACAACTGTAAAAGTTAATTCTGTTTAAAAGTTATGTAATTCCTTAGAGGAGCTTTTTATTTAAACATGTAAATATTTGTTCATTAATGGAAATTGTTTACTATTTTGTATTATTTCATTAATCTGATCCAGGAATTTTTGAATGATGATCTGCGACTTTAAGGTCTTTTAGACATTCAAAAGTGCGGGTCGTTACATTTGGTATCAGAGCACAAATTCATCAATTAATACTTAATAGTATATAATTTCAAATTATCCTTAGAAATTTTAAATAGAAAAATTAAGTTCCTCATCTCACATTTTCATCTACTTCTCATCTCTTTGCTTAATAAGCCTTAAAAAGAAATTATTAATTAGAGAAGTAAAATGTGAAAAGATGTAACCTTTCGTGTAGGTCCCTCTAGAGAGGGTAGATACTAGAAAGATACAAGTATGGATAAGCCCTTTCTTAGAGGAAGGACTTGGTTTAGGGTATGGAAGTCCTAGAGAGTCTAGGGATGTGGAAACTCTGAGAGGTAGGGTGTAGTCCCTAACCCTAACCCTAACCCTAAAACCTTAATCCTGATTAATGAACATGGTGTGGTGGTATGGGACACTACCCATGTGAAACTTAAAATCGATAATCAACATGGTGTGGTGGTATGGGACACTGCCCATGTGAAACTTGAAATCATGAATAAGAAAGATAAGGAATGGTCTAGGTAACCCAATATCCCATGCATGTGGGCATGAGGAGCATAAAACTCACTTAAGTCTTAAGAGATATAAAAACCCAATAGTTATATATATACATGAAAATGAAAGGTTGAATATAACTTGCTCAAACTCCTCATGTTGTCTCTAGAAGTTTAGTGTTGGTGGCCAAGCCCCTGGAGGGGAAGGCCAGGGTAGCACCAAGCCCAGGAGGGAAGGTGACCCAAGTTCATTGAATGAACATAAACCATGAGAGGGTATTCTAGAGGTTAAACAAACATGGGTAGATGAGAAAAGTTATGCCTAATGATAAAAGAAAGAGGTGTCTAAGAAACCTTTAGGGTTAGTGTGCCAACCTAGGGTGGGTCAATCCGAGAGTGGGAAAATGACCTTTGAGGGAGGCAAAACATAGATCTTAGGATCAGGCTGTGGCTAAAGAGATTAACCCCCTCCTATGAGCCAAGAAGGCACCCTAGGATAGGACTTTCCCTTAAAAGGTAAGTGAATAAATGTATTTAAGTATTGAGATAATCTTAATCCTCACATAGATGAGTGAAGAGTTAAAGATATAAAAATGAAAGTACATAAATTCTCCGAATCCAAGGATGCCGACTCTGAGTGACACAGTTGGTCAAGCCCAGGAGGGAATACCAGTAAGGCACCAAGCCCATGAGGCAAGGTGGCCTAAGTGGATGACCAAGCCCAGGAGGGAAGGTCATGAAATGGTAAATCCTAGGAGGGAAGACCAGGCAGGCACCAAGCCCAAGAGGGAAGGTGGCCTAAGTCCACAATGTAGTTGTTTAGGATCAAGCCCCTGGAGGGGAAGATCACAGAGGTCAAGCCCAAGAGGGAAGACGGACATGGCACCAAGCCCTGGAGGGAAGGTGGCCCGAGCCCAATGATGGGAAGACACTGCATTATGTGTACTCAAAAGAGAGATATGAAGGCAATCCGGGTTAAAGAATTAAGTAAGAGAATAATGTGCTTAAAAGATGTGACATCTCAAAAGAAACCCTTAGGGAGGGTAGAGTCCTGATGCAATCCTAGGGTCAAGTAGGGTGTATTAGAGGTACATAGGACTGATGGGTTGGTAGTTGATTATGCCCTGAATGCACATGACCATGTGGTCGGGAGGTAACAGCTAGGTTTATCCAAGGTACATGACTTGGGAGATTAGCTACCTCTATGAGGATCATGTAGCCTAATGGGTGAATCTGAAAGGCACTCTATTGATGCATAAGGATGAGATCACTCCAAAAGAGTACCTATACCCCTAGAGACCCCAAGGATTTGTCTAAGGCTCATAATTATAAATGAGATGTAAATATAAAAGATATAAAGAAGTCATGAAAAACATACATGAGTTGTTCCCTAACTTAAGAGTAAGAAAAGGGACTCTTGACTCCATGAGATAGAAGAATGATATAAAATTAAGAGAAAGTAAGTTTAGAGTCATATAGAGTATGATTCAACTTAATATGTGAAATTGCAAGGTAATGTGTGGATGTACTATCTCCGCTCTTGGAATGGATTGAACTTTGTGTTTGGGTTGCAGCCAAATGCTTATTTCATTTCATTATGAGGGACGGAGATAGGATAGACACATGTTATGCTTAAAATTGAGATAATGAGGATGAATATCCTACATTTAATGTGTAATGACGTGACCTAGGGTTAGAGGTGTCACCTCACCCTTGTGTGAAAATAATGAACAATAGATTGGAAACCTAGGTGAAAAGAGAAATCACCAAGTAATAATGAAAGAACCAAAGAGAATGATATGAGCAAGTAATGATAAGATGTGTATACTAGAGATGTGGATAAACTTGAATTTCAATTCAGGTGACAATCTTAGTAATAATCTGAAAATTGATATACCAGGAAAAGTTGTTAAAGACATCTAAGTAGGGAGCTAACCCTAAGTTTTAAACATAAGATGTGTATCATTCACCTAGGCTTAGTACGCCTGAATTTTGAGGACAAAATTCCTTTTAAGGAGGGGTGAGTGTTATATCCCCAACTTTGATAAAAATTGAATGATATAAATATAAAGCATGTTCTGATAAATAATTTTCCTAGTTTATATTATTTATGGAATAATATTATCCTTGTGACAAGTTAAAGAAATAAAAGGATTTTGTTTGCAATAATCCAATAAAATGTTGAATAAGAGGAAGAATGGAAAATTCTAGAAAAAGGACGTATCGTGGGATAATGGTATTAATGTGCAAAAGGAACAAGCTTTGTATGGGAAAGGTATCACATTAGACCCCAAAAGAAATAAATATACTTTGGAAAGGAGTTTAATTAATTCCTATTTTGGGTTTAATGGATGTATCAAATAGAGAGAGAAAAGGGATTATCTTGATCACAATTATAAGATTTCCTTGAAAGATTGCTTACCAGATGGGTGGAATATGTTTATATGCTCTCCCGATGGCTTTTGATGTGCCAAATAAGTAAAATTAGTAGCCAATATTGAATATAAGCAATTCCATTATGGAAAAAAAGATAAGGAGAGAATATATTTTTCTTAGTTCGTATGGAATTATAGAATAAAAGGGACACCTTTGGAATGGACTTGATAAGTTATCGTGCGGAGAGGATTGTTGTTAAAAGGAAAATACAGTGGGCCTTATCTAATCCCTTCGTGCCTATGTTTCCTACACTAGGAGTATATACATGTATATATACATGATTTCCCCGCTACTTGATAAACCCTCATCCTTCCTCGTAATCTCATGATGATCAACCATCCCAGACCCCTCCACGCAACCGAGAACTTGCTCTGCAATTTTGATCTGCAATTATCGGCCTGGTAAGCAACATCGCAACAACCACAGAAGCCACAGATTTGGCGACGACAACGACGGTTGTTGTGGGTGTCTCTGAAGTGGTGGTGCATCACCCCTTCACGGAAAGGTCCCCGCCTGGACAACCCAGGGCCGAGTCATTGAAGGCCGAGGTGGTTGTTGCAACAGACGACCCCATCGCGAGAAGGAGCAGCAGTAGGAGATGCCTATTCGCAGGTCCATGGAGGCTAGATGTTGACACTGTTGGAAGAGTATTCAGGGACGGTATGGCAGTGTATGCTCCTCGTAGTCACCGACATTGTAAGGATGGAGAGAAGACTCTGGGTCGACGCTGCATAGTAGCTACTCCGACACACGCAAGAGGGTAGGATGGAGGGGGGCCAGGGCGGTGGACGAAACTGGGTCTGCTGCAGGAGAAGATCTGAGGAAGGAGAATCTTTCCTTGAAGCTGTAGCGAGGGTGGGAGAAGGTGGAGAGAGAGCCAACAGAAGGATCTGGGAGGTGACGTAGACAGACATCCAAGAGGGGCGCCGATGATCACTTAGAAGGACAATATCGGCCGTCTTCCAGCACACCAACTCTGGTGTAGGGTGGACGGAAGAGGAGAGAGGGGTAGGAAGAGGATCGGAGAGGAACCGACCTGTTATGACCAAAGCAATGATTCTTGGCAGTCGAGGAGTCAAGGACCATAAGAGGTAGCTCAGAAGCGCCTCTATGGGGAGCCGTCGGGCAGGAAAAGCCCTGCACGAGGAGGAAGAAAAGAAAAGAGTCAAAAGACTCTTCTGCCCCAGCCTATGTGTTCAAGCCCCAAGGGCGGAGAAGACTTTTTCCCTTAATAAGGAGCCAAGCTGGTTTAGCAATGGATAAGGTAAGTTAGCTGACGTGGCACCTTTTAATTGGTCCAAAAATGTTAATCTTGCAAAAATTATTGTAAATGATAGGTAACTCAGATTGCAGCATATAATATATGAAACTTGATCTGGAAAACGATAGGAATGTAAATAAAATGTTTTCATAACCTGATCATGCTTCCTGTTCTAAAAGTATATGCAATTCATGTGTTAATGAGATTAGTATAAAGGGAAAACCTAGATTTTTCTTAATTTGATGCTTAATTGGATAGATTCGTTCGTGATAGGCTAATACCTGATCTAAACCTACATAATGAAGAAATCCTTGATAATGATGGATAATGGATGATTCCAAATTAGTTATCTTATTCATGTTATTTAGGGTGTTAAAATCAATGTTAACATCTTGCTATGATCTAATGCTGATACTAATCTAGATGTCATGAATAGTTTAATATGCTTAAGTTGACGATTCGAGTTTAAACTAATATGCATAAGTGAGATTGTAATCTTAGAAATCATAACGTGAGGAGTTAGGGTTTGTGACCCTAATCCCAGATCCAAACATGAGATAATCCTAAACGCTAGTTTAGGAGCGAATCTAGATGTAAATAATGTAATGTGAATACATGGTGACACAAACGTAGTATGCTTTGTTTCAGAGACTTGTTGCTTATGTGGTTGGTTGATTGGATGTTTGGATTGCATTCTTAAAGTACATAAGATGTTCCGCAAGGTTTCTACGATGGCATAAGGTATGTGGTTACGCTTATGAATACATATATCAAATTCCAAGGTTTTCGATGTTTCTCGATGAGATTGAACAACAAATAAACTGCTTGCTTGTTTATTTAGTTCTTGCAAACCATAAAGTTCATATGAGTATCATGTAAAGTAAATAATTACATTCTAAACCCTGGGTCAGAATGATCTTAAGGGTAATGCACACGATCCCCGGAGGGACAGTGATTACACCTAAGGTAGTGGACCTGATAAGGGTTAGAATATGAAAATGAGTTTATATTCAAGATAAAGATGTTTGCTTATATCTGTACTTGTGATTATTGTTTGAATCCACGTATCAGTATAGAAATATACTGATCGTGTATTTGTTTGTCGGCGTTTTAGGTATCAGATATACTTGATAGCGTGGACATGAGGGTACATATAAAGATGTTGAAGACACTACAGTTTAATCATGAAGGTTTAGTCTTAATGGTTTATCTTCACAACTGTAAAAGTTAATTCTATTTAAAAGTTATGTAATTCCTTAGAGGAGCTTTTTATTTAAACATGTAAATATTTGTTCATTAATAGAAATTTTTTACAATTTTGTATTATTTTATGAATCTGATCTTGGAATTTTTGAATGATGATCTACGGCAAAAGTGCGGGTCGTTACATTTGGTATTAGAGCATAGATTCATCAATTAATACTTAATAGTATATAATTTCAAATTATCCTTAGAAATTTTAAATAGAAAAATTAAGTTCCTCATCTCACATTTTCGTCTACTTATCATCTCTTTGCTTAATAAGCCTTAAAAAGAAATTATTAATTAGAGAAGTAAAATGTGGGGTAGATACTAGAAAGATACAAGTATGGATAAGCCCTTTCTTAGAGGAAGGACTTGGTTTAGGGTATGGAAATCCTAGAGAGTCTAGGGATGTGGAAACTCTAAGAGGTAGGGTGTAGTCCCTAACCCTAACCCTAAAACCTTAATCCTTATTAATGAACATGGTGTGGTGGTATGGGAAACTGCCCATGTGAAACTTGAAATCATGAAAAAGAAAGATAAGGAATGGTCTAGGTAACCCAATCTCCCATGCATGTGGGCATGAGGAGCATAAAACTCACTTAAGTCTTAAGAGATATAAAAACCCAATAGTTATATATATACATGAAAATGAAAGGTTGAATATAACTTGCTCAAACTCCTCATGTTGTCTCTAGAAGTTTAGTGTTGGTGGCCAAGCCCCTGGAGGGGAAGGCCAGGGTAGCACCAAGCCTAGGAGGGAAGGTGACCCAAGTTCATTGAATGAACATATACCATGAGAGGGTATTCTAGAGGTTGAGCAAACATGGGTAGATGATAAAAGTTATGCCTAATGATAAAATAAAGAGGTGTCTAAGAAACCTTTAGGGTTAGTGTGCCAACCTAGGGTGGGTCAATCTGAGAGTGGGAAGATGACCTATGAGGGTGGCAAAACCTAGATCTTAGGACCAGGTTGTGGCTAAAGAGCTTAACCCCCTCCTATGAGCCAAGAAGGCACCCTAGGATAGGACTTTCCCTTAAAAGGTAAGTGAATAAATGTATTTAAGTATTGAGATAACCTTAATCCTCACCTAGAGGAGTGAAGAGTTAAAGATATAAAAATGAAAGTACATAAATTCTTTGAATCCAAGGATGTCGACTCTGAGTGACACAGTTGGTCAAGCCCAGGAGGGAAGACCAGTAAGGCACCAAGCCCAGGAGGGAAGGTGGCCTAAGTGGACGACCAAGCCCAGGAGGGAATGTCATGAAATGGTCAAGCCCAGGAGGGAAGACCAGGCAGGAACCAAGCCCAAGAGGGAAGGTGGCCTAAGTCCACAATGCAGTTGTTTAGGATCAAGCCCCTGGAGGGGAAGATCTCAGAGGTCAAGCCCAGGAGGGAAGACCGACATGGAACCAAGCCCTGGAGGGAAGGTGGCCTGAGCCCAATGATGGGATGACAGTGCATTATGTGTACTCAAAAGAGAGATATGAAGGCAATCCGGGTTAAAGAATTAAGTAAGAGAATAATGTGCTTAAAAGATGTGACATCTCAAAAGAAACACTTAGGGAGGGTAGAGTCCTGATGCAATCCTATGGTCAAGTAGGGTGTATTAGAGGTACATAGGACCGATGGGTTGGGAGTTGATTATGCCCTGAATGCACATGACCATGTGGTCGGGATGTAACAACTAGGTTTATCCAAGGTACATGACTTGGGAGATTAGCTACCTCCATGAGGATCATGTAGCCTAATGGGTGAATCTGAACGGCACTCTCTTGATGAATAAGGATGAGATCACTCCAAAAGAGTACCTATACCCCTAGAGACCCCAAGGATTTGTCTAAGGCTCATAATTATACATTAGATGTAAATATAAAAGATATAAAGAAGTCATGAAAAACATAGAGGAGTTGTTCCCTAACTTAAGAGTAAGAAAATGGACACTTGACTCCATGAGATAGAAGAATGATATAAAATTAAGAGAAAGTAAGTTTAGAGTCATATAGAGTATGATTCAACTTAATATGTGAAATTGCAAGGTAATGTGTGGATGTCCTATCTCCGCTCTTGGAATGGATTGAACTTTGTGTTTGGGCTGCAGCCAAATGCTTATTTCATTTCATTATGAGGGACGGAGATTGGATAGACACACATTATGCTTAAAATTGAGATAATGAGGATGAATATCCTACATTTAATGTGTAATGACGTGACCTAGGGTTAGAGGTGTCACCTCACCCTTGTGTGAAAATAATGAACAATAGATTGGTAACCTAGGTGAAAAGAGAAATCACCAAGTAATAATGAAAGAACCAAAGAGAATGATATGAGTAAGTAATGATAAGATGTGTATACTAGAGATGTGGATAAACTTGAATTTCAATTCAGGTGACAATCTTAGTAATAATCTGAAAATTGATATACCAGGAAAAGTTGTTAAAGACATCTAAGTAGGGTGCTAACCCTAAGTTTTAAACATAAGATGTGTATCATTCACCTAGGCTTAGTAGGCCTGAATTTTGAGGACAAAATTCCTTTTAAGGAGGGGTGAGTGTTATATCCCCAATTTTAATAAAAATTGAATGATATAAATATAAAGCATGTTCTGATAAATAATTTTCCTGGATGATATTATTTATGGAATAATATTATCCTTGTGACAAGTTAAAGAAATAAAAGGATTTTTGTTTGCAATAATCCATTAAAATGTTGAATAAGAGGAAGAATGGAAAATTCTAGAAAAAGGATGTATCGTGGGATAATGGTATTAATGTGCAAAAGGAACAAGCTTTGTATGGGAAAGGTATCACATTAGACCCCAAAAGAAATAAATATACTTTGGAAAGGAGTTTAATTAATTCCTATTTTGGGTTTAATGGATATATCAAATAGAGAGAGAAAAGGGATTATCTTGATCACAATTATAAGATTTCCTTGAAAGATTGCTAACCAGATTGGTGGAATATGTTTATATGCTCTCCCGATGGCTTTTGATGTGCCAAATAAGTAAAATTAATAGCCAATATTGAATATAAGCAATTCCATTATAGAAAAGAAAGATAAGGAGATAATATATTTTTCCTAGTTCGTATGGAATTATAGAATAAAAGGGACACCTTTGGAATGGACTTGATAAGTTATCGTGCGGGGAGGATTGTTGTTAAAAGGAAAATATCATGGGCATTATCTAATCCCTTCGTGCCTATGTTTCCTACACGAGGAGTATATATGTGTATATATACATGATTTCCCCGCTACTTAATAAACCCTCATCCTTCCTCGTAATCTCGTGATGATCAACCATCCCTGACCCCTCCACGCAACCGAAAACTTGCTCTGCAATTATCGGCCTAGTAAGCAACATCGCAACAGCCACGGAAGCCACAAATTTGGCGACGACGACGAAGGCTGTTGTGGGTGTCTCTGAAGTACTGGTGCATCGACCCTTCACGGAAAGGTCCCCGCCTGGACAAGCCAAGGCCGAGTCATTGAAGGCCGAGGTGGTTGTTGCAACAGACGACCCCATCGCGAGGAGCAGCAACAGGAGATGCCTATTCGCAGGTCCATGGTGGCTAGCTGTTGACGGTGTTGGAAGAGTATTCAGGGAGGGTATGGCGGTGTATGCTCCTCGTAGTCACCGGCATTGTAAGGATGCAGAGAAGACTCTGGGTCGACGCTGCATAGTAGCTACTCCGACGCACGCAAGAGGGTAGGATGGAGGGGGGCCAGGGTGGTGGACGGAACTGGGTCTACCGCAGGAGAAGATATAAGGAAGGAGAATCTTTCCTTGCAGCTATAGCGAGGGTGGGCGAAGGTGGAGAGAGAGCCAGTAGAAGGATCTGGGAGGTGACACAGACAGACATCCAGGAGGGGCGCCGATGATCACTTAGAAGGATAGCAGCGGTCGTCTTCCTGCACACCAACTCTGGTGTAGGGTGGACGGAAGAGGAGAGAGGGGTAGGAAGAGGATCGGAGAGGAACCGACCTATTATGACCAAAGCAATGATTCTTGGCAGTCCAGGAATCAAGGACCATCAGAGGTAGCTCAAAAGTGCCTCTATGGGGAGCCGTCAGGCAGGAAAAGCCATGCACAAGGAGGAAGAAAAGAAAAGTGTCAAAAGACTCTTCTACCCCAGCCTATGTGTTCAAGCCCCAAGGGCGGAGAAGACTTTTTCCCTTAATAAGGAGCCAAGCTGGTTTAGCAATGGATAAGGTAAGTTAGCTGACGTGGCACCTTTTAATTGGTCCAAAAATGTTAATCTTGCAAAAATGTTAAATGATAGGTAACTCAGATTGCAACATATAGTATATGAAACTTGATCAGGAAAACAAGAGGAATGTAAATAAAATGTTATCATAACCTGATCATGCTTTCTGTTCTAAAAGTATATGCAATTCATGTGTTAATGAGATTAGTATACAGGGAAAACCTAGATTTTGCTTAATTTGATGCTTAATTGGATAGATTCATTCATGATAGGCAAATACCTGATCTAAACCTACATAATGAAGAAATCCTTGATAATGATGGATAATGGATGATTCCAAATTAGTAATCTTATTCATGTTATTTAGGGTGTTAAAATCAATGTTAACATCTTGCTATGATCTAATGCTGATACTAATCTAGATGTCATGAATAGTTTAATATGCTTAAGTTGACGATTAGGGTTTAACCTAATATGCATAAGTGAGATTGTAATCTTAGAAACCATAATGTGAGGAGTTAGGGTTTGTGACCCTAATCCCGGATCCAAACATGAGATAATCCTAAACCCTAGTTTAGGAGCGAATCTAGATGTAAATAATGTAATGTGAATACATGGTGACACACACGTAGTATGCTTTGTTTCAGATACTTGTTTCTTACGTGGTTGGTTGATTGGATGTTTGGATTGCATTCCTAAAGTACATAAGATGTTCTGCATGGTTTCTGCGATGGAATAAGGTACATGGTTACGCTTATGAATACATGTATCGAATTCCGAGGTTACCGATGTTTCTCGATGAGATTGAACGACAAATAAACTACTTGATTGTTTATTTAGTTCTTGCAAACCATAAAGTTCATATGAGTATCATGTAAAGTAAATAATTACATTCTGAACCCTGGGTCAGACTGATATTAAGGGTAATGTACACGAGCCCCGGAGGAACAATGATTACACCTAAGGTAGTGGACCAGATAAGGGTTAGAATATGAAAATGAGTTTATATTCAAGATAAAGATGTTTGCTTATATCTGTACTTGTGATTATTGTTTGAATCCACGTACCAGTATAGAAATATACTGATCACGTATTTGTTTGTCGGCGTTTTAGGTATCAGATATACTTGATAGCGTGGACATGAGGGTACATATAAAGATGTTGAAGACACTACAGTTTAATCATGATGGTTTAGTCTTAATGGTTTATCTTCACAACTGTAAAAGTTAATTCTGTTTAAAAGTTATGTAATTCCTTAGAGGAGCTTTTTATTTAAACATGTAAATATTTGTTCATTAATGGAAATTGTTTACTATTTTGTATTATTTCATGAATCTGATCCTGGAATATTTGAATGATGATCTGCGACTTTTAGGTCTTTTAGACACTAAAAAGTGTGGGTCGTTACAAAATGACTTACCCATCCAAGAACCAAGAGTATTCCACCTTACCAAGGACTTACCCACTTTGCCAAGAGTCTTCAGCCTTCTCCAAGGTCTTACCCACTCTAGCACAAGTCTTCTTCCTTCAAGGACTTTTCTACTCTTCTTGCATCTTCAACCTTTGCCTTCACCTTCACTCAAAAAAGTTTCCACCAATGACTTACCCAATTGAGCAAGGAGTCTTCTACATTCACCAAGGTCTTACCCACCCTTGCTCTAAGTCTTCATCCTTGATCTTCACTAAGGGACTCCTCCCCTTGTTTTCTTCACCTCTCATAGCTAAGAGAGAGAAATGAGAGACAGGGAGGTAGTGGAAGTGAGAGCCTCACAAAATATACATGTAGGACTAGCTCTCTTATAGATTTCCTACTCACTCTAATGAATGTAGCAAGTGATTAAGCTTAGAGAGAGAGAGGAGGTTGTAGAATACACTCAACTATAGAATAGGAACCTCATATAGAGTTTTGCATTGAATGCTCAACCATGGAATGAATCCCAAGGGGTCCTATTCATAGTTGGGGATGCCCCTCAACCTTTGGGAACACTTAAGAATGAAAACTAGCCATTTTGTGACTTGCAAAGGATATATTTTCACTTATTGCAACTCCAAAATGGCTAGAAACACTTTTCTACACCTTTTCATATAGTGCAATCGATCGAGTTTCTATAAAGGTAAATCGACCCATCCCACTAAGAGACAAGACTGATTTATGCCATCGGTCGAGTTTGTCCTGGGGTAACTTGACTGATTCACTTAAATCAGTTTTGATCTGTAGAGGGATCGGTCGAGTTCTATGAAATGTAAACTCGACCGATCAAAAGTCATTTTCAAGATCCAATTAGGATCAGTCGAGTTTGCAACTCGACCGATGAATAGCCTGATGTGAATTTTAGAAAATGACTTTTGAGTGCTTAAATATTTGATCTAAGTGATCCTAGTTTTTTCTAAGATTAATTACAAGTCATACAATCATTACAAGTGATTTACAACATGATTCTAATAGATTTACATCATATTCCAAAAATGTGCACTTGTATTGACTTTGACTTGTCTTTTCTCCAACTTGAGATTCACAAGTTAGGGAATTTGGAGTGTGTCTATGCATAATCTGAAATCACTCAAGTAGAGACATTAGACACAATTAATTGAAATGGTTTAGTCATCATCAAAACAAGGGTTTAGTCAATTTAAACCTTGAGTCAACAATTATAAGAAAAACAAAAGTAACGATTCTGAATTTAGGACATATATTAAAAAACATCAAAAAGTAATTTTGTTGTCGATATCAAATAAAGGACTCACACATTCTTACTTAATATCCAAAGGAACTACATCTAAGACTTTATCCATTTGCTTCATTGTTGTTGGCGTCCCATGTGCTTAAAGTACACATGGTTTGGCATCTTGTGCTTTGACACAAAAATCTCCTGATTCCATTTCACCCTTGATTGTATGAAATCCACCATTTCTTCACTATTTTCCTATATTATTAGGCCAATTAAATTTTATTTATTGCAAATATAAAGACCATGAATTGTTTATATTATATTTGTAAAAAGAATAATGTACTTGTGTATAGAGATTGTTTAGCTCTACAACAGCATCACCCAGGAGATGATGTCCAGCTGTGTCAAACAATGCTAATAGAATGCAATCAAAAACTTCCATGACTTCAACTTTCATAATGTACCTATAATAAATAAAATGCAATATTAACTTACAAATAAATTATAAAATATAGATGTATTAGATAATAAAAGAAGGTAAAATTGCCTGAGGATACTATCTTTTGCTCCACATTTGGTGCAGACTTTGCCTTATCCATTTTCATCATATACTTTCTTTCTACACCTCACACAAGCATTGTACCAAAGGGTTCTGTCATGATAAATCTTTACAATTGTTGCCTTAATTTCATAAATGTGGTCCTAAAAATTTTCAACATGTTTTTATGATAATATATATATTTAAGTATTTGTATAAATTACAAATTAACATTATGTACTTTGTGTAGTATTCCACTCTGTAAGGATTCATTCAAGATGGAAACAGTGATATGTAGTGGCTCTATATTCTATTTATGCATGGACACATTCACAGGTGATGAAAAACTATCTCCATAGTTAGTCAACCTATTAAAATTATAGATGTCAGTTTGGAAAAAAGTATATATAAACTATAGTTTGAATGTTAATGTATGGAAATGACTACCCTGACTTCATTTCCTTATCTCGTAGCAATGGAGGATTAAAGAGAAGTCTTGTTGTGTAAGTTCTTGAAAGGTACAAACCTATAGTTAAAATAATAAATAACTCTATCAAAAAACAAAAATAAAATTATTAATAATGTCTTACCTTCAAAGCATCGAACTTGCAATCTAGTATTTACAACTATATTGCTCATTTCATAGTTTTCTTTTAAGTTGTAATATGACATGAAAACTATTTCACCCCACAAAGTACACTTAGCCATAGTACACCTAAATACCAAGGATAAATATAAGTGTTAGAAAATAAATATTTTGTTTTATTCATTGTGTAATCAAATTTATCTTTATTTATTACATTTCATTTTGCAATGTGATATCACAATTGGCAACCTGTTGACCTAATTTCACCATAATGATTTGAATCTCATCAACAATAGTAATCATTCCAATGATATCTACAAGTAACATAGAAAATAATATGAATATTGTAAAATGAAAATATAAAATAAAATTAAAGTAGAATTACCTATAAGAAATGTCTTATTATCTTGAAGAGCCTGAAAGTCATCAAACTCAGTAAACTTGAATGAGTACATACATATATTTTCACATTCTTCATGTGTTTCAGAAACCACATATTTTTTTATTATGCACTCTTCATTCCTCTTTGCATTTATATATTCATTGTAGAATTCTTGGACATGGATATTATGGACAAAAGAATTATGTGTGATTATTTACACAAAATTTTATATAATTCATTACTATCCCATGCGACATATTTTATGTGTCTATTATTGGACCAATACTAATGTGAGAATATTAGGTTATATTTGTGTGATTTATACATGCATTATTAGTTCATTAGTTTATAATAAACATCCTCTAAACTCATCCTTGTTTTTGCTAAGCTCAAAAGGTCAAAATTCTAGAGTAGGGTCTAAGATCTAGTATGTTACAGTTATGATGGCTAAATTGAAATTTGAACTCACTTATATAATGTTGTGTCTAAATTAATAAAATCAATATTAAGGAATTACATAAACAAACAAACACATGGACACATAAATATATTTTAAGTAAGAACAAATTAACAATTGTAATTTAACATACCTCTTCATTGATAAAAAATAGTTTCTACTTCTTTCTTCCCCTTGATATTTCATGCATTTTCCATTTAAAGGCCAAGCCAATCTTTAATTTCCAGTTGTTTTGGAATTGATGTAAATATCAAAAGGGGGATAATTATCTTTTGTCATCCTGTTATCCCATGTAAAAATGTTAGTTTAGCAAAGTAGTATTACAAATAATCAACATGAGATGCTAAAGATAGAATGATACCATCAATAAAGGTTAATACTTCTTTGTATACAATATCTTTTATAAATGTTCCATCATCAAACTTATTCGCTCTCAGTTTAACTAGGACATTCATTGTTTTATGGATGCTCCTCTTGATAGTGCTACATAGAACTTTCCATGAGAGAATACATGATGGGAAAAATAGATTCTGAAATTGGGAATAGTTTGACTTTGTGACTTATTTATGTTCATTGCAAAACTCAAACGCATTAGAAATTGTTTTCTTTAAAAGCAAATGGAAGATCATCATTGTCACGCATGATAAGAGGTATTCAGGGTATGCAAATCATTTTTCCACATGCTGAACCGATTGTAACCTCTGCATCAATAAAATTTTATGAAACCCTTTACAAACCAGTCGTGTACCATTTCATAACCTATTTTCTGGATCAATATTTTGCAACAACATTATAGGACAATTTTTCTTTAGACGTAATACATGAGGGGGCAAACTATTTGGAACCAATGAATTAAGGAGTTTTTTAGAGTAGTTATGATTTTCGTCATCAACAACACTATCAAAACTATAATATGTGATCTCCTCCCCAGAAAACTATTGTATGAGATCTTTATTCATTTCATCAATATACTCATTCTTTATGCATAATATTGCATGACTCATCATATAGTCAGTCGATGTTGTATTATCACCAAGAGATGGGAAGACATGTTGTATGAGTCTTTTCTTAGAGGTTGCCTCATCTATGAACTCAAGAACTATTTTGTGTTGGAGGTGAACATAATTGTCATTGGTAATTGGTGATGTTCCTTGTCCTATACGTAGTAGAAAGTTTGAGAAGGATGAATCTGACAAAGATCTCACATTTTTCTTTAGTTTCAATTTGTGCAATTTTTGCCAAAGAAATGACTTTATTACACTTGCATCAGTTTGTCTCACCTCTAGTTGCATGTCGAACAACAGGCAAAACTTGTCTGAAATCACCACCAAAAACTACCACTTCCCCCTGAATGGTAGGATTGATCCCATTATATCTTGCAAAGTGCAATCTAAGGCAACGAAGGCTTGTCTCCTTGTCATGGATGCCTCATCCCATATAATTACTTTTGATGATCTAAGAAGTTCTACTAGACTACTATGTTTGCTTACATTACAAGTTGAATTGTTTTCAACTTGAATAGGAATTTTGAATCTACTATGAGCAGTTCTACCCCCAGGTAAGATTGATGTTGCAACACCAAATGTCATTGTCACAATTTCTATGAAACCCATTGACCTTACTTTTGCTAACAATGCCTTGTATAGAAATGTCTTTCTAGTTCCACCAGAGCCATAAACAAAGAATATGCCAGGTTGGTTCCCCATTATATAACTAAATATCTCATTGAATGCACATTCCTGGTCATTGTTTAGTGATTAAATAAACCGTAGATCTTCTTCTCTTACTTGTATATTCATCTCTTCAAAAATTTCACGTGACATGTTTTCTCCAGTATTTATTAAAAAGTCTTCATCAACCATTGGCAAGTCATAATCCTCTATATTCTTCCCCATGATCTGAAGAATCGATTCAATATTCTATAGCACTCTCTGCTCCAACTGATGCTCACTAGTAGTTGCAGTCCTACAAAAGTATTCTACCACATCATTGAGGTTTGCATCCCATAAATATCTTACATTTGTTGGTTCACAATACACTAATATTGTAGCAAATAATCTCCGTAGTGAAACTGAGAATTCAAACTGTGTTGCTTCACTTAAACATACAGAAATTGTATCATCACTTTCAATGAGACCTCGATGTTCAGCTGAACGTTTGAATGTTTGTTGGATAACACCATTAACATACCTCAAACTCTCAAATTAAGTTGAACCCCTTACATGATTTAATAATATCCTCTAATAATACCTCTCACCTTCAACAAGATTTACAATAACGATACGACCGATAACCTCTCTTTGTTTTCTTTTCATCCAAAATTTACATGAATTATGCCACACATAATGCTTAGGGAATTGTTTGTATAGATATTGATGATATTCTTCATCATTCAAGTTCGTAGAAAATACTTAGTGAGTAGTGTCCTAAAAACACCATCTCGTTCCATAACATTGTGCAAGTTATCATATTCTAAGAATGTGCATCTGTGCATGTTAGGTAGATGCAGTTGTAAGGACACTACTAATGGTTGGATCTCACTAAGTTTGAACTCAAATATCCTCCACATTTCCTCCGGAGGAGATATCCACCGAGTATCTCAAAATTGATTCACCTCATTGACGAACTGGTGTTCAGTATCTAGAGTTGTGTTCACTGAAGCCTTATCATGCCCCTTATATATACATGAAGAGGTATTTCACTACTTTGATGCTCGAACATACCTCTACATGACACCTATATCTCTATAAAAAATATGAATTATGTGGTTCCACCCACCTATTATCTAGTGTGTCTCCTCTTACATCAATGTTGACTCCATTGTCTCTTCTCCTATAAATTTGATATGTATCTTTTTCTTTCATGCTATTGGAACAAAACTTCCTTGGATATCGGAAGCAACACTCCTTATTTACCATGCAAGCATTTTTAGGATTTAGGACACCACACGGTCCATGCAACATGTGTTTGACAACCAATGCATGTAATATGGGGTATCATTCAGGACCTAGGATTTTGACACAAACTATGCAATCATATTGATATCGATTAACAATCTTATAGTCGTGTTTCATGAAGATAAGAATGTGTGCATGTGAAAGTCCTCTTTTCTGAAATTCAATAACATGAACACATGCCGCTACACCAAATACATTTTTCTTAAATAGTTGATCCTTTAGATCCTCCAATTTTGCTTTGAAAACCCCATATGTTAAACCAGGTCTATTTTGAGCAATTGTCTAGGGAATAAATCTGATTTTATCTCATCCCATTCTGGATTACATGTCATTGTTAAAAAGATATCAGGTATACCATATCTTTGTACCAATGCCATGGCATCCATGTATCTACAACACATATCACATGGTCCTCCAATAATGGATGAAGGCAACAAAATTCTTTTACCTACCATGATGCTATGGACTTCTTCTGACCTAATACTATCAGTAATTCCTTGATACAAATCATAATGTATTCACTTTTTCTCCTTTGTGTTATAGCTTAAACATGTTGATTCTATCATGATGTACACGTCGACAACATATTGTTGAACGAGATGACCCACATGCAATAAGATTGATTTGTCAAACACACAAATTTGTAGCTTAAAATAGTAGTATTCTCTCACATATATCTTGTTCCTACTGCCACCATCTAAAATTATAAGATAATTGATGTTGAATACAATTTCTGTCATATTGGTACATAATTTATTAATATATATTCTACTAACCTGCTACGTTCGAGCCCATCACATCTTCAAAAGAATGTAATGAGTTATGTAGCATAGAATCCCATGGCACACCAACTATGCAAAAGTGTGGATGCCAAATAAATTCACCATTAGGAAACAACAAGGGATATGATAGAGGATCATAACATCCTAAATATGACTGCACTATATGTGGTTCACCTAAATTGGCATAAACAACTATGCTTCTTTGTTGTGCACCACTGACATCGTTGCCCTCAATCCAGATACATGCAACTTGTGAAGTAGTTGGAGAATTATATGTCATCTAATCTAGATGGGCATCTTTATTGATAGAAATACTAAAGTTACCTGACATTGGAATATCCTTGAGGCTTTGAAAAAATTGGGCATATGGATTTATTGAGAATATGTGCATCAATTTAGTAACTAATTCACTATTTCGTGAAGGAGTGTTCTTCATTCTATTCTGCACCTCACACTCAGTGTCATAGAAATAGAGTTGTAGGTATTTGGGTCCATCACTCCCATGTAGCAATCTATTTATGAAATGATACACTTGACCCAACACTCAAAAAGTATATATGCCATTCCACATACTATGCAAATTTTCATCCATATGGATACCGTGTGATGTGAATGAAAAGTGACTATTATAACTTCAAATGGAACTGAGAAACTCCAAATATTTTGGTGTTTGTGATGTGTACAAATCATATAGTTGTGTTGGAACAGGATTGGTAACTAAAAGTACCTTTCCCTTCATGCAACAAAAAGATGGTGATTCAAATTGAAGCTTTTGGCGCCACAATACTTGCACAAACTACATGTGGATAACTTATATGGTTCATTCAGAAGATTTTCAAAACTAGGATTAGATATTTCATCACTAGAAGGATCTACTACATTGTGATCCATGCTTGCTATGTAGAAATCATCCGTCTCTTCCACAATACATGCATCTATTTTGTTATAGAACAAGATGAGAAAAGAATGTTAACTCATAAAATAATGCATGAGGTTTTGTAACCATTACCTTCACTACACGGGACTATCAAATCATCAATCTTAGAAGGATTGTGACACTCCTCAAAGGAACTATCATAAATTGTAGGGTTCGAGCCAACATGCATATCAACATGATCTCCACTGTGAACAATGTACGTTTGAGGAAGATAGGAAATTCTTGGTTGTTCCAATGAATTTTTTACAACATCGTTCAACTATGATGCACATCATTTCAGGAATTGGATTAAGTATCTTTTCTGCCTTGCACCTATGAATTCCACTAACAACATTATCCACATGATGTTGGAAGTTATCATCGTTTGAGATAACAAGCTGAAACAATGCTTTTTGACCAAGTATTGAGTGCATGCCTTCATTGCAAACTTGAATAACTTCTCAAACCCCTTTAAAATATGGGTTCATATCAATCCTTATCTTCATATAGGGTGGCAAACTATTGTAAATTCCAACATATCTTGTAATAATTTCTCCACCACCTTCAGATCTGGCACACTTTGTGCATATGTCTACTTCTAATAAGCATTTGACGATGGTATCTACGCATCCATTGGGTGAACCTCAAATCATCATGGTAAGTAAAACTTTGAATTTGTTGAGATCTACATGACTCTATTGAAGTAAGACACGACACAAGAGTGTCACGACTTTGAGATGTAGTGCTATAAGATAGACATATTTCCTCCTTAGTTTGCACGAATCCTTCAATTAATAATGAGTAAAGTCAAAAGAATGAAATAGATTCTATATGCAGTTCTATGACTCCTATAATCTATATGAAAGGCATTATTTTAAGTAATTTAAAATCTCATAGGACTGAACAAAATAGAAATACAAATGTGTTCGAGGCAGGTAGTTTGAAAATTTTGTCAGCCTTTTCTGACCCGGAGTCCACATGAACTATAAATTTTGACAACTCTACTTATGTTTTCCCCAAAAGAATACATTTAAAACTCTAACAAAGTTCAAATAAATGTTCAGCCTAGCTTGTACTTTTTATGTAGTTTGTATTCAAAATATAAAGATTTCTAATATATCAATGTTTGTAGTCAAAATGCCAAGATTTGTAACCAAAATGTATCAAAATGTATCATATATCAATCATTCCTGGCTTGATAATTTTCTGACCGTGCAATTCATGCAAGGATAGATATATATCGCCCCCCACTAATAGCTTGATCCCCCATTCCTCAGTCCTCACTCCCTAACCCTAGCGTACTTTGTTCCAATAGGTGCACATGCACGCCTCTTAGTTGACCACCAACACCCACTCCCTCCCTGACAATGCCTCCGACTAACACTCCCTCTGTGACGCTGCCTCCGACTCCCAGCCAACTCCCAAATGCTCAAATCTACTTGTTAGACCTAAACTTGCTATCACTTGATGTCGATGCTTTGTGATACCGATGCAAATGCCGATGCTAATGCCAATGACAGTGGTGATCCTAATGCCTTCTAAATTTGAATATGATATTCATATACCATACAAAAATCTCTCCCATATCTCCACTTGAACAACCCTCTTCCCCAACTCTCCTACTAACGATGCCTGATATCTCTCTCTCCTTCTCTTCCTACTCTCCACCCGATTATTTCATCCATGTCCTATGATCTAAACATGTGTAGGTTAGATGGAAGACTGCCTTATGGACTCACTTGAGGTGACATGTAAGCCATGATTATAAGCAAGAAGGGGTTTCATAATATTTTGCCTTCATTTAAATTTAGTTTCCTCCATCTATCTTATGTTGTCGCCCCCTCTCTTCAAACTTTCCACCCTTTGCTAAAACATTACTGGACCAAGATATAGTTGCACATGACGTCATTTATTTGTGTCCAGACCTAGGCAAAAGTGAGGATATTGATGCAACTCACCACACTCCTACCTATTTCATCCATAAAAACATCATTATGTCCAAATCCCTTCTATATATTTTGTCTAAAATCTGTCATAGCCATCACCACCCATCCCCAAATACTTTAGAGGTAGAAAGTTGTTCACTGGCCTGTAGCCAGCTAGTAGCTACAGAGTTAAATCTAGCTAATTCTAATGATATCGATGCAACTATAAGGAGTTTGATGGGGGACAATATAAGAAGTTGATTTGGTTTATGGGTAAGCCATGTACACAATAAGGAAATCCTTTTGTGGATATTTTCCATAACTTACTTTCCTAACCCCCTTCTGACCGTGCTACTTCTCTATTTGTAGGACGGTCTCACCAAGACACCAAAGAACATGTAGGAGAAGGTAAAATGGTGTGCAGATTTGCTGTTTGTGAATTAGGAAGATGTACGCAATATGGTCCTATACATCCAAGTATGCTCAGACACCAATTTGGGTATTGTTTTAGATAGACACAGTAATATAGGTTCCCTAAGGTAGAGGTGCACACCTTTTTTAGTAGAAAAAAGGTCTAAGATAGAGGTACACAATATGGTCCTATGCAAATATTTAAGCCTTGGGAAATTTGTTGTTGTATAAATAAATTTGCTAAATTTTTCCTTCCCATATATACATCTTGGTTTTACTAACATTCGAGGTACATATATTAGTTAAGGTCTACTTATGTTTGTAAATTTGGATGTAATTCGTTGCTAACTTATAAGTTGGATTGAACCTTCATTCCTATTGTCACCCCTTCTATATTTTAAATGAGGCTTAGGGCATACATCTGCTGGTATATTTATTTCCTTCTGATGCCATGGGAAAGCTTATTCAGTTCTTGTATTTCATGTATCCCAAACACCACCACCTGAATTGAAGTTGGATGCCTAATATAGTATAGATCTGGCTGCATGCGTGGTCAACATATATCTGAGTTAGACTAGGTTAGGTCCAATTATGGTTGATTTTTTGTAGCTTAGGTGATCGTATGTGGTAAAAACATTGATCTGTATTAAGACTACTTCTACATGTTTCTTGAGGCTTACCAATTATCATTTGTGTTCTTTATGTTTTAACCCATGCTTAGACTGTAAAAATATTCCAATAGATGATGAATAGGCATTATGTTTTACATGACTGCTGATTACATGTGACAATTGTGGCTGCATTTGTACCACCCTCTTGAGATACTAAGGTAGGTATGGGTCCTTCATCAATAAACACATGCATTTAAGATGACTTGTATAAAATCTCATTGTATGGAACTTGACTAATTAGGTAAATCTTTCTTTATCTAAGATCCTTACCATGTGATCTAGTTGAACATTATAATTACTAATGCATGTGGTCTCTGGCCATTCATCATGTTCTAATTTTATGGTTGATCAATGTATTTCTCTCTTTATGTTATTATACCCTATGCTTAGGTGGTATAAAAACCCTTATCCACTTGTATCTAAGTTTGATCGGAAAAATTACTATTTACATGCAAGAATTTCTTTCATCTAACACCCTCACATGATTTTAGTATGCTCTTACTTTGCTTATTAGGTTATGTCAACAAATTAGTGACCTATTTCATGCAAGTGTCAATTATTCTTTTAGTTAAGGTCTTCTTATGTTTGTAAATTTGGATGTAATCCGTTGATAACTTATAAGTTGGATTGAACCTTCATTCCAATTATCATTGCTTCTATATCTATTTTTTTCTCCTTATGATGCCATGAGAAAGCTTATTTGGATATTGTATTATATGTATCCAAGACACCACCACATGCACTGAAGTAGGATGCCTAATATAGTATAGATCTGGCTACATGTGTGGTCAACATGCATCTGAGTTAGACTAGGTTAGCTCCAATTATGGTCGATTTTTTGTAGCTTAGGTGATTATAGGTGGAAAAAACATTCATTTTTATTAAGCCTTTACATATGTGACAATTTTCCATTTTTCATGTGCCACAAAAAATCTCATATGGACTTTACACTTCTTCTACCCAAGACACCACCATATAAGTTGAATTTGGACACCTACTTTGCTATGGATCTAGCTAACGTGCTAATATTCAAGTGTTTGATTCAAGCCTAAGCTTAATACATGTGAATACCATTAGACTGGACGTTCATTATAATTATCATTGCTTGTATATGTGTTTTTCTCTCCTTATGAGGCCATGGGAACACTTATTTGGTTATTGTATTGTATGTATCCAAGACACCACCACCTGAAATGAATTTGGATGCATACTATAATATAAATATGGCTACATGTGTGGTCAACCTGCATCTGATTTAGACCATGTCAACTCCAATTATGGTTGATTTTGATTGGCCTAGGCGATTATAGGTGGACAAACCATTCATTTCTATTAAGACAACTGCTATATGTTTCTTGAGGCTTACATATGTGACAATATTCTTTTTTTAGATGCCATGGAAAATATCATATGGACTTTACAGTTCTTTTACCCATGACACCACCATATAACTTGAAGTTGAATGCCTAATTTACTATGGGTCTAGCTAATGTGCTGATATTAAAGTGTTTGATTCAAGTCAAAGCTTAATATAGGTGAATACCAGTAGACTGAACTTTCATTTCAATTATCATTGCTTCTATATGTGTTTTTTTCTCCGTAAGAGACCTTGGGAAAGGTTATTTGGTTCTTGTGTTGCATGTATCCAAGACATCACCACCTCAAATGAAGTTGGATGCCTAATATAATATAGATCTGGCTACATGTGTGATCAACAAACATCTGAGTTAGACCAGGTTAGCCCCAATTATGGTTGATTTTGTGTGGCTTAGGCGATTATAGGCGGACAAAACATTCATTTTTAGTAAGTCTGCTTCTATATGTTTCCTAAGGCTAACATATGTGATAGTTTTCTTTTTTGAGATGCCATGGAAAATCTCATATGTACTTTACACTTCTTCTACCCAAGACACCACCATATGAGTTGAAGTTTGATGCCTGATTTACTATAGATCTGGATAATGTGCTAATATTCAAATGTTTGATTCAATCCTAAGCTTAATACATGTGAATACCATTAGACTGGACTTTTATTCCAATTATCATTACTTCTATATGTGTTTTTTTCTCCTTATGAGGCCCATGGGAAAGCTTATTTGGATGTTGTATTGCAAGTATCCTAGACACCACCACCTGAACTGAAGATGGATGCCTAATATAGTATACATCTGGCTACAAGTGTGGTCAACATGCATCTGAGTTAGACCAGGTTAGCTCCAATTATGATCAATTTTGTGTAGCTTAAGAGATTATAGGTGGACAAAATAGTTATTTTTATTAAGACTGCTTCTATATGTTTCTTGAGGCTTACATATGTGACAATTTTCTTTTTTTAGATGCCATGGAAAATATTTTATGGACTTTACACCTCTTCTACATAAGACACCACCATATAAGTTGAAGTTGGATGCTTAATTTACTATGGAACTAGCTAATGTTCTAATATTCAAGTGTTTAATTCAAGCCTAAGCTTAATACAGGTGAATACCATTAGAATGAACTTTCATTCTAATTATCATTACTTCTGTATGTGTGTTTTTTTTCTCCTTATGAGGCCATGTGAAAGCTTATTTGGTTATTGTATTACATGCATGCAAGACACCACCACGTCAACTGAAGATGGATGCCTAACATAATATAGATTTGGCTACATGTGTGGTCAACATGCATTTGAGTTATACTAGGTTAGCTCCAATTATGGTCGACTTTGTGTAGCCTAGGCGATTATAGGTGGACAAAACATTCATTTGTATTAAGACTGCTTCTATATGTTTCTCATGTCTTACATATGTGATAGTTTTCTTTTTTTAGATGCCATGGAAAATCTCATATGGACTTTACCGCTCTTCCACCCAAGACACCACCATATAAGTTGAAGTTGTACACCTGATTTACTATGGATCTAGCTATTGTGCTAATATTCAAGTGTTTGATTCAAGCCTAACCTTAATACATGTGAATACCATTAGACTGAACTTTCATTCCAATTCTCATTGCTTCTATATGTGTTTTTTATCCTTATGAGGCCATGGGAAAGCTTATTTGGATGTTGTATTGCATGTATCCAAGACACCACCAATTCAACTGAAGTTGGATGCCTAATATAGTATAGATCTGGCTACATGTGTGGTCAACATGCATCCGAGTTAGATCAGGTTAGCTCCAATTATGGTTGATTTTGTGTATCTTAGGTGATTATTATAGGTGGACACAACATTTTATAACGACCCCGTCTCCAGGTAACCCCCAATTAAGGGAGACCCGAAGGTCAGAGCCGTTATTCAATTAATAGG
This sequence comes from Alisma plantago-aquatica, assembly GCA_963693085.1. Classification (NCBI taxonomy): domain Eukaryota; kingdom Viridiplantae; phylum Streptophyta; class Magnoliopsida; order Alismatales; family Alismataceae; genus Alisma; species Alisma plantago-aquatica. The sequence goes on along the minus strand of OY856410.1, from coordinate 448,165,842 downwards.
ATCAAAGGTTCAACAAATAATCAATAATAATTATGAAATTCTACTTATCATCTCATCTCTAAGTTTGTCTTCATCAAGAAACTCAGAGCTCCTCTTCATGGTGATCAAACTCAACCTTGCATAACTTGCAAATTCCAGATAGCTCATGGTATCACATCCTCACAAGATGATCTCCTTAACATTCTTAGTGTTTGTAAACCATCCATGTATCATTCACTCCACAAGGGTATGTTATTATCTGTATCCTCGTACCTTGTAGAAACATTCCAACTCATATCATCTTTATCCTTGGTGTATGGCATGTGTATTGTCCTATCTCTCACACCCATAACAAGAGGAAATAAGCATTTGGCTGCAGTCCAAATACAGAGTTCTTCCTATTTTAAGAATAGAGATGGTACAACCCACCTTGCCAGTACACCTTTACATCTAAGTTGAAATGTGCCACATATGTCTCTACAAACATCACGATATCAGAAATTACTTCCATGGAAAACTGGTCTCGAACCTACTGAGGTTTACACACATTCCTTGGTCATCTCCTCTAGGTCTGTAGGGTGCCGACACTTTTGGGGTCATCCCTCTTCCCTTATGCATTCAGAGAGTGCCCTACTCATCTACCCTTTGGGTCCCATGAGTTCATGAAGGTGATCAATCTCCTAACCCATGGCCCTTAGACAATGATAGTTGTTAACTCCTGACCCTGTGGTCATGTGTAACTAGGGAATTAGTCAACTCCCACTTCCATCGGTCTTATCCCCACCTGACCCTAGGATAGACTTAGGATTCCATTATAGTACATGTCTAGCTTAGAACCTTACCCAAGCCTTCATCATCTCTCTCTGCATTCACGATTGACTTTCATCCCATCATAGGGGTCATGGCAACCTGCCTACCTTGGTCAGGCCCCATACCGGTTACCTCCATGGTAACACATCCACATGCACTTAGAGATGGTTATCTATGGGTATACATGTTCATTCTCATACCATGCACTTTTCACTTAGCTTCTCAAGATCCTATGAAACCTCTTTAGGTTACCTTAAAACTAACAAAACAGGTATACACCCTACCAAAGGGTCCCTCTCCCATGATGGTAGGAAACTACAACTCTTGACAACAAGGTCACAACCGTCCTTACATTTAAGGTATGCATCCACATGAGCATGCCTAACCCAGCAACTACTAAGACACAAGAAGACCACCTATCAACCCATTCTAGGTCATACTTGATTCTCTTTCCTCAACATTAGATCATCTTAGTTGTGAGGGGTTCATCAAACATACCCTTAACTTAAGGGGTTTCCTTTTCCTCTACACATCAGGAGTACCATGCTCGAAATTATAGAGACTCAAATGTCATCTTGAGCATTGGGTACACTGCTTCCCCTCTTAGGCCTAGAACCCTAGGTTCTCCTTTGGGTGTCCAACTACATGCTCAATCTCTTTGCCACGAATCAACCATGTCCAAGGTATGTCATGTACTTCCATGATCCCTTTATATGAGAAACACTTCAGAGTTGAGTCCTCTTCCAGGACAACCAACTAGGTATAAAGCCTCACAACCGGTTGCTCAAACCTCCTCAGGGTCTAAAGCACTCTTTATCTCATCCAGCAGGTAATCACTTATACCATATGTACATAGGTACTATAAGCATCATCCTTGTTCTAGGGTTTGGTTCCTCTAAAGGAAACTAAGATATCACAAGCCTCCAGGGATCATGCATGAGGCAACCGCTATCATCCCCACTGTTCCTTATACTCGGCGTGTTAGGCTTCCAACCTTCCTGCTAGGGTCCTACTCTCGCTTTCTATAGCTAACCTTACCACCATCCTCACTATTAGAGGTCCTCTCTCCATGAAGGATCGAGCTCACAGGCATACCTCTACACGGGTGAATCCTATGCTCAACTTATGTTTGCTCATGATTATCCATATCCCCTTATGCTTATCCCATAAGCCATCCATCATGATCCCTTGTCCAAGGTTTTCATCCTCCTGTCAAGGAGGTCTAGCCTCAGGTCTTCTCTTGAGGGGCAATGACAATTCATGTCATACGACCTAAGCATGTATCTATTCTTTAGTTTTCACTTAATTTATTAATCTTATGTCCATGACATCTTATTTACATGCTTTTCATTAATTTGGTGGAGGATTCCTTAGACCTTATTAACCTTACCCATACCTTAAGAGAGTGAGGAGAAGAGAGGAAACCCTAACCCTTAAGGTCCTTAAAAGAATTTGAGTTGAGAAGGGATGAATAAGATGAGAGAGTCCTAAAGGTATCTTACTTCAAGCCATATCCTAAGACATCGGCCAGGCAGTCACACAATCCGGAAGTCCTCGTATTTTGACTAACGGTGCGGAGGAAAATATTGCCAGCCCCTGATCGTGATCCTTTTCTAGACACCTTTGTCTTTCGGATAATCCTCTAATAACTCCCTTGGGTTCTACAAATTTGTAAAATTTAATAATTATCAAAGATTAAGTAAGGAACCTATGCTCTGATACCAATTGTAACGACCCCGTCTCCCGGTAACCCCCAATTAAGGGAGACTCGAAGGTCAGAGCCGTTATTCAATTAATAGGATCAAAGGTTCAACAAATAATCAATAATAATTATGAAATTCTACTAACTAACTGGAATTTGGTATAAAATTAAAACTTTGCATACCTTTTCCAAAATTGGGATGTCTACATCTATCTGCATCAGTAGTTGACTCTAACTAATCCTCCCTTGTACTTTAACTCTTAATTAATTTCACATATGCCATTTTACTATTTTCCCTTTTCAAGCTTGTACCTAAAATGCCGACAAACAAAACATCGGGCATATCTAAATATGCCGGTATGTGGGGACATCCAAAACTTCACAGATATGGCTAACAATTTAATAATCACAATCAAATTATTTAATAAGACAATTTACATTTTCAATGTGTCATTCTCTACCTCTTTTGCCCTAACCCTGGCATACCCCTCTAGGGTTTCTCTTTTTCCATTGACTTAAGGCCACCTTCTCAATCCCAAGCTTGGTGCCTGGGAGTCACCTCTCATGGTTCCCATGGGTCTACCCTCTTGGGCCTGACCTTTATGGCATCTTCCATCAGGGTGGCATGTAGGTGCGAGAATATACACTTCTTTATAATTGTGATAACCATAGTGACTTTATAATTTTGTGAGTATGAACATCCAACTGTTTGGATTGCATTCAATACGAGTAAACATTCAGAAAATCCTCAGCAAACTAATGCGATTAACCATAATTAACCACATACCTGATCCAGAGCAACTTGATTTTCCAAGCAATAAGGATAAAGAACAAGCAACAAGAAATCAACAATATCCTGAAATTAATGCATGGGATCCAAGCGGTATAGTTTATCCAGAACATTCCAAAGCTAGACTTGGATTCCACCTTAGGCTTTCTAGACCACTTTAGGGTTTTTGCCTCCATAATGCTTTTATCATATTTAATGCTCTCTTAGTTCATAAACCCTAATTTCAACATCATAAGCCCAATTAAAATCAATTATTTATTTATACCAAAACTACCATTTTTATCCTTTTAAGTTATTTCAAGGTCATTAGACTCAATTATCACCTTTAGTTTCTTTCAGATTAACAAATCATAATTCATTATGGTCTAATTCACATATGAACTTTATTTATCATTAATTCTACCTTTTATCTACTAGGAAACCCTAATTTCCACATTAAGGATATTTATTCACAAATTAGGAACTTTAATGCTCGAAATAGCTTACAACCATGAAAACTCAGTTCTATACATGAAATCGAATGATTAAAGCCATTAGTAGTCCTAATTACCAACATTAGGGTTTCAAGGCCCATTAAAACCTATTTATGAACATAAAACTCTAAATTAACTAATTATGTGAAAAATACATCTTTTTCGATCTTAATGCTCCTTTTCATCATTAACAGGTTAATATCAATTTTAAACACTCATTTAACCCTTTCTAATCCATTAATCATCAAAGGTTAGGGTTTTTCATTGATTAAACTATTAAAGATAACATCTTTATGTAATTTTTGACTTGTAATCAGAATCAATCTTCAATTTTATTTTTATTAGATTCCCCTCGTTTTTTTGAGAAATTTTCATATTTTGTATGTTCTCATCGGAGCTACCAATATTTAGATACAATTTTTGCAATAAATCACTTACTCTAGCCAATCAGAGAGTGCCACGTTACCAGGTTCCCATGCAATGCACTCGCTTGACTTGAGAACATAACCAAATTTTGCTTTTACCCCTCGTTTAAGTTGTCGCTTCTACAACCCACGGAGGGTAAACTCGTCCAACTCCCCCGATCATCTTCAACCTTGGATCCCTCCGCGACCAGGCCGCCACTAGCTGCTTCCCGCGGCTGGTTCTCCCTCCCTGAGGCTCGAGGACCACTGCCAAAGGTTGCCCCAGGTCCGCAGCACCTTGGCCCACCTAAGGTGCCCTTAAACCATGATCAAAATGGTCCACCATGCGCGAGGCTCTCCCTTAGTTGCAGCCACACCTGTTGCAAATTTATAGATCTCCGACAAGGGCTACGCGTAGACGAAAGCACGAAAGAGGTAGCTGACCCTTCGGGGTTTGTCGTGGAAGATCCCTACCTCTAACAGGACCATAACGAAACCCCTCGTTGCCCTAGAACAGTGATATACCCTCTTGGTTATGGTTTAGGCAGAAAGAAGAAGAAGAAGAAGAAGAAGAAGAAGAAGTATTGCATGGAATCTCTCTAGATTTTGAAGCAGGGGTTCTACCCCTCTTATAGGGGTGGGTTTTCGCACCCCAAGACGTTCCCTAGTGGAAACAAGTCCTACTCTTAAAGGAAACATATTCCTTTATTGAGAAGAAATCTTCTTTCTCTCTCTTAACTTATTCCTTTAATATTCCTTTTTCTTTAAATTCTTAGGATTTCAAAAATCCTTTTTCTTAGTCTCTCTTATGCTTGACTTTTACCCCAGAAGCACGAAATTATAGTTTTTTTAGTAGAAAATATCACCCTTTCAATAATACCATGAAATTCATTCATTAAACATCACATTATCCTCTTATTTGACTTTATTGGTATTTTCTCTTTCCTCTTTCTTCATTGGGACTCCTTGGATCCCAAGGCACTCTATTATTTTGAAATCCTTTTTATTAGAAACTCATTATCTTTCTAGATGCATCTAAATGCATTATTCTTTCATTATCTTGTTTTATTCTTATTTAAATATCTCTTTTTGAGGATTTCTCTTTATTTCTCTTTTATTTTCCTCATTGATATTCCTTTTAACATTAGGAATCCTTGGGATACGAAATTCCACCAAGGATAACTCAATTATACCTCTTTTCACTTGTTTTCCACATTTTACCATTATTTTCAATTTCTTTCTTAACAAGGAAAAACTCAATTAATCTTTTCTTTTCTTATTACTTTATCTTTGCAATTTTTGACTCCTTGGGACCCAAGGAACCCATGTGGCACGAAATCCATCTTTGGATTAAGTTCTATTGCCTTCTAGAGGTTTCTACATCTTTCTTTTCTCAAAAACTCAATTATTCACTTACTAATTGACTTTCCTTGTTATTGGGCCCAATATCCAATAAAGCCCACAACACAATCATCAAGGCTATTGTAAATGAAATCCATTTATTCAAAACAAATTATATCATTATTTGTTCCAATATCTTTAATGTGAGAAATTACATTCCTCACCAAAGGACCCCAAAAACTGGGGTTGTAACTTCCTTCCCCTCTTATAAGAATTTTGTCCTCAAAATTCCATCAAGCAAACAAATAGTTCAAGATAAGCCTTTCATACGTCCATCAGGGCTCCCGTGTGGCTTCACCCTTTCCATGGTGCTTCCCAAGAACCTTCATCATCTCATATTCTTTCATCTGAGTTCTTTCTTACCTTGGTATATCGTACCCTCATAGATGACTCAGGGCATTTCATCCTCTCAAAAGCTAAATAGGTTCAAGGCTCAACACATGGCTTGGGTACCTCACATAGTTCTCTAGATCGGACTCATGTAACACATTACACACCATGTTATCCTGAGGGGTAAGGTTAAACCTAACCATCTCCACCAATCCATCTCCAATGGACCCATATATCAGGGACTCAGCTTTCACAGCTGTAGCTTAGAGGGGTCAGATTTTCACATCACATACTTTCCTACAGTTAACTACATGTCAGTTTGCTTTGCATCAGCTCATGACTCATGTCGTCTCTGGGCTCTCCCTCTCATCCATTCACGATCAAAGCGACTTCATTTGCACCCACTGTGGTTCTTTTCTGACCTTCGTGAGGCCTCCTTCACCAACATCATCTTAATGAAGTGGTGACCGACACAACCTCCTTCTAGAACTTCTTACATCCCGATAAAGGCTATGGTGGGTATCATCACATCTTAAGAACTGTCTCTTTGTATCACCCTAAATGAGCACACATGCTCTCATCAGACCCTCTAGTCTGGATCATACTAACCATTATTAAGGGGTGATAAATTGTGCTAACATCGAGTTCTTCACGCATCTGCTTCCACCTTATGGAAGTGAACCCTTAGGCCCTATTAAAGAACTTTTGAACTTGCATCATGTTGTAGTTGAACCATCTCTTTCTCATATGTAGTTCAACCAGATCTGTCCCTTGACAATATTCTTTCTTTCTCATGTCATCTAAGTAAGACGATCTACCATAACCCATATTGGATCTCGACCTTCCTTGGTCTAGGGGAGACTTACCACAACTTCCATAGTAGTGAACTCCCACTCCCTCTCGGGGACTCTTTATGTCAAAGCACTGGGTTACTGGTGTTCATCCTTCACGCTTGACTTGCATGGCCACATGCTACATGCAACTTCACATAAAGCAACCAAATTTCTACTATCACTTACTATCTTTGTAGTATGACGGTGTTTGGTGATCCTAAAACCATGATCTCTTGTATGTCATGATTCCTCAATCTTAATACCTCGGAAACCCTAAATCACTCTCGTTAGGGTTTCCTCACTTTCCTATCCAAAGAAGCACATCTAAGGTTCTACAACCATCCTTTTATTATATCACGGACTTCCATAGTAGTGAACTCCCACTCCCTCTCGGGGACTCTTTATGTCAAAGCATTGGGTTACTGGTGTTCATCCTTCACGCTTGACTTGCATGGCCACATGCTACATGCAACTTCACATAAAGCAACCAAATTTATACTATCACTTACTATCTTTGTAGTATGATGGTGTTTGGTGATCCTAAAACCATGATCTCTTGTATGTCATGATTCCTCAATCTTAATACCTCGGAAACCCTGAACCACTCTCGTTAGGGTTTCCTCACTTTCCTTTTCAAAGAAGCACATCTAAGGTTCTACAACCATCCTTTTATTATATCACGGACTAGGCTGGCTAACCAAACAACCATTTACTTGATTAACTGCTATTGATACATCTGGGTGTTACCCAAACTTATCTCTTTTTCTCATCTTAAGGTTAGCATAACTACCTCAACTTCTTCTAGCTTCCAGCTAAACTAGGCAGCTATATCTCAACCAGATCATTCATTACCACTTCTTATCCTTAGGTGTTAGGTAATGTTGAAGGCATACACCTCCATGTATTTTATTTGTAATGCCCGGGCCCATTGCCCTAGGGTCTAGTAGAGTTTCAGGAATGACGACTGTCCCCACAGACCACCACTAGCCTTAACTGCGTGCTTTGTCCTCACTCACGTGCATGTCAGGATCAACTTCCTGACCGGTCACCCATCCCAGTACTACTCCAAGCTGAGCACGCTTAACTATGAAGTTCTTTAGTGATGGGCTCCCGGAAAAGGAGGTGCACCTTGGTGATATGGGTAGTCCATCATTCCTTTTAAGATCATGTTATCTGAGGCTTCAAATCCTGAGATGTTACAATCTCCCCCACTTAGACTCTTGACGTCCTCATCAAGGCTCAACTATATGGCCTCGTAATCTGACCCCATTTCAGTGCAGACCCACAATGGCCCATGGAAACCCAGCTCCCGATCACGGAATACCAGCGTAGGGGTGGCTACGTCAACCATGGACAACCCTTTCCTACCTGCCTGGGCCCCACGGCTCAAGATTGGCATGCCACATGCCCATGTGGGCCCCACCTAGTGGAGGGGTTATGACTCTGATACCAATTGTAACGACCCCGTCTCCCGATAACCCCCAATTAAGGGAGACCCAAAGGTCAGAGCCGTTATTCAATTAACAAGATCAAAGGTTCAACAAATAATCAATAATAATTATGAAATTCTACTTATCATCTCATCTCTAAGTTTGTCTTCATCAAGAAACTCTGAGCTCCTCTTCATGATGATCAAACTCAACCTTGCATAACTTGCAAATTCCAGATAGCTCATGGTATCACATCCTCACAAGATGATCTCCTTAATACTCTTAGTGTTTGTAAACCATCCATGTATCATTCGCTCCACAAGGGTATGTTATTATCTCTATCCTCATACCTTGTAGCAACGTTCCAACTCACATCATCTTTATCCTTGGTGTATGGCATGTGTATTGTCCTATATCTCACTCCCATAACAAGAGGAAATAAGCATTTGGCTGCAGTCCAAATACAGAGTTCTTCCTGTTCCAAGAATAGAGATGGTACAACCCACCTTTCCAGTACACCTTTACATCTAAGTTGAAATGTGCCACATATGTCTCTACAAACATCACGATATCAAAAATTACTTCCATGGAAAACTGGTCTCAAACCTACTGAGGTTTACACACATTCCTTTGTCATCTCCTCTAGGTCTATAGGGTGCCGGCACTTTTGGGGTCATCCATCTTCCCTTATGCATTCAGAGAGTGCCCTACTCATCTGCCCTTTGGGTCCCATGAGTTCATGAAGGTGATCAATCTCCTAACCCAAGGTCCTTAGATAATGATAGCTTTTACCTCCTGACCCTATGGTCATGTGCAACTAGGGAATTAGGCAACTCCCACTTCCATCGGTCTTATCCCCACCTGACCCTAGGATAGACTTAGGATTCCATTATAGTACATGTCTAGCTTAGAACCTTACCCAAGCCTTCATCATCTCTCTCTGCATTCACGAATGAATTTCATCCCTTCATAGGGGTCATGGCAACATACCTACCTTGGTCAGGCCCCATACCGGTTACCTCCATGGTAACACATCCACATGCACTTAGAGATGGTTATCTATGGGTCTACAGGTTCATTCTCATACCATGTACTTTTCACTTAGCTTCTCAAGATCCTATGAAACCTCTTTAGGTTACCTCAAAACCAACAAAATAGGTATACACCCTACCAAAGGGTCCCTCTCCCAGGATGGGAGGAAACTACAACTCTTGACAACAAGGTCACAACCGTCCTTTTGTTTAGGGTCTGTATCCACATGAACATGCCTAACCCAGCAGCTACTAAGGCACAAGCATACCACCTATCAACCCATGCTAGGTCATACTTGATTCTCTTTCCTCAACATTAGATCAACTTAGTTGTGAGGGGTTCATCAAACATACCCTTAACTTAAGGGATTTCCTTTTCATCTACACATGAGGAGTACCATGCTCGAAATTATAAAGACTCAAATCTCATCCTGAGCATTGGGTACACTGCTTCCCCTCTTAGGCCTAGGAACCCTAGGTTATCCTTTGGGTGTCCAACTACATGCTCAATCTCTTTGCCACGAATCAAGCATGTCCCAGGTATGTCATGTACTTCCATGATCCCTTTATATGAGCAACACTTCGTAGTTGAGTCCTCTTCTAGGACAACAAACTAGGTATAAAGCCTCACAACTTGTTGCTCAAACCTCCTTAGGGTCTAAAGCACTCTTTATCTCATCCAGCAAGTAATCACTTAAACCATAGGTACATATGTACTAGAAGCATCATCCTTATTCTAGGGTTTGGTTACTCTAAAGGAAACTAAGATATCATCAGCCTCCAGGGATCATGCATGAGGCAACCACTATCATCCCCATTATTCCTTATACTCGGGGTGTTAGGCTTCCAACCTTCTTGCCAGGGTCCTTCTCTCTCTTTCTATAGCTAACCTTACCACCATCCTCACTATTAGAGGTCCTCTCTCCATGAAGGATCGATCTCACAGGCATACCTCTACGCGGGTGAAGCCTATGATCAACTTATGTTTGCTCATGATTATCCATAGCCCCTTATGCTTATCCCATAAGCCATCCATCCTGATCCCTTGTCCAGGGTTTCATCCTCCTCTCAAGGAGGTCTAGCCTCATGTCTTCTCCTGAGGGGCAATGACAACTCATGTCATACGACCTAAGCATGTATCTATTCTTTAGTTTGCACTTAATCTATTAAGCTTATGTCCATGACATCTTATTTACATGCTTTTCATTAATTTGGTGGAGGATTCCTTAGACCTTATTAACCTTACCCATATCTCAAGAGGCTGAGGAGAAGAGAGGAAACCCTAATCCTTAAGGTCCTTAACAGAATTTGAGTTGAGAAGGGATGAACAAGATGAGAGAGTCCTAAAGGTATCTTACTTCGAGTCGTATCCTAAGACATCGGCCGGGCAGTCACACAATTCGAGAGTCCTCACATTCTGACTAGTGGTGTGGAGGAAAATATTGCCAGCCCTCGGTCGTGATCCTTTTCTAGACACCTTTGTCTTCCGGATAATCCTCTAATAACTCCCTTGGGTTCTACGGAATTTGTAAAATTTAATAATTATCAAAGATTAAGTGAGGACCCTATGCTCTGATACCATTTGTAATGCCCGGGCCCACTGCCCTAGGCTCTAGTAGAGTTTCAGGAATGACGAATGTCCCCACAGACCACTACTAGCCTTAACTACGTGCTTTGTCCTCACTCACGCGCATGTCAGGATCAACTTACCGACCGGTCACCCATCCCAGTACTACTCCAAGCTAAGCACGCTTAACTATGGAGTTCTTTAGTGATGGGCTTCCGGAAAGGGAGGTGCACCTTGGTGATTTGGGTAGTCCAATCATTCCTTTTAAGATCATGTTATCTGAGGCCTCAAATCTTGGGATGTTACTCATTCATTCGTATTAAGACTGTAACCATATGTTTCCTAAGGCTTAGATATGTGGCACTTCTCTTTTTTTAGATGCCAAGGAAAATCTCATATGGACTTTATATTTCTTCTACCCAAAACACCACCATATACGTTGAAGTTGGACATCTAGTTTACTAGGATGTAGATAATGAGCTAATATTCAAGTGTTTGATTCAATTCTAAGATTAATACAGGTGAATACCAATCGATTGAAGCTTCTTTCCAATTATCATTGCTTTTATATATGTTTTTAAGTAGTCTATGGCCATCTTGTAAATTCCCAGATAGAAGACGGAGCTGCATCCCAGGCTACTTGGAAGCAGCAGCCCATACCCCTTCCTTGGTGGCTATTGCACACAATAAAAACTGTTACAAATTTCTTTAATGTTCATAGATAGTAAATTTAACCTGCAACACCCACCTCTAAGACAACTTCTATATAGTTTTCAGTATGACCATTTGTTTTTCTCTTTGTACTTGACAAATCCTATTTCAAATTAGGTTGACATGCCAAATCAATGTGCTTTTGTTATGAGTGACTTACATTGTTTTTGGAATCAGAGTACAATTAGAGACCATTCTCTAATTTGAAATTAGAGTACAATTAGAATTTCCAAAAAATCATAATTCTATTCTTTATAGGTGCGTGCTTCTGACTCTAGGAATTGGTTCTAATAAGTATATATTATGGTTCTTGCTAGTCTATATTTGACTAAGGTTTCCACTCTGATTGACTAATGTAGGCAGGTCTTCCTCCATCCTTAATCTCTAATCTTATGGCTATAGATTATGTATGTATTCTATGTTCAATAATATTGGTATTACATGCTTTTTATATAAAATGTCAAATGTATTACCTGGGGTCAGGTCCAATTAGTCAAGTTTAGTTTAATCAAACACTATTGACATGGATTTATCCAAACTTAGTCCAAGTGAAGTCCAATTGGTGAAGGATAGTTTAGTAAAAAACTCTTTCTATGGTTTTTATCCAAACTTGATTGGCTTATTAGATTGGTTTTTTTTTTTGCACTTGACAAATCCTATTCCAAATTAGGTTAACATGCCAAATCAATGTTCTTTTGTTATGAGTGACATATATTAATACTAATTGTACTCAAGAGTACAATTCTAATTCCCAATAACTCGTAATTCTATTCTTGCTACTCCATACTTCACTAAGGTTGTCGCTCTGATTGACTAAAGTGGGCATAGATTATCTCTGTATTCTATGTTCTATTTAGCATGTGTGCATGTGTGCAATCTTTGTAGATTTGTCCAAATACATTCCTTAAACTGGTTAAAAATGGAATATATTTTGCTAAATAAATCCTACTATGTGTATTTCAAGAGGTGACAATATTGGTATTACTTGTTTTTTATATAAAAATGTTACCTGGGGTGTTGTCTTCTTCTAGAAGTGAAGAAAAATTCTGTAAATAAGCCTCCTTGATAGCATGAGTTGAGATGTAGAAGTGACAAAACAAATTCGTCAATAATCCTCCTTGAAAGGATGAGTTGAGCTGTTCATATCATTTCTGATTAGGGTCCCATGGGAGGCATTAAAGAAGGTGATAATAGAGGTAAATGCAAGCGATCTCAAATTCTCATTATATAACTTTTTTTCACTTAATATGTCACTTGTGAAGTGGATTACTTTGTCTTATGAATTATTTATTTCAAAAAAGATCATAATACAAATCTTACATGCTAATTTAACTAAATAAGTAAATATTCCAATTTCTAATTCTTGCAGAAGTGAAGCACAACTCAGTCAATAAGCCTAAAAAAAAGATAGAAGCAGCATAGAAACTTCCTAGATTGCAACAACTAGAGTTTAAAAGTCGATCACCATCAGGAAGAAGATAAAGGTAGTAGTGAGCTCTTTAATTCATAAAGTGGATTACTAAATAAAACCCGCTGAGTGTATTTTTGAATAGGTGAGGATATTGGTATTACCTGGGGTGTTGTGTTCTTGCAGAAGTGAAACACAACTCAGTCAATAACCCTCGAAAGAAGATAGGAGCAACAATGAGACTTCCTGGATCACAACAACCAGAGTTTCTTCTCACAACTCAGTCAATAATCCTTGGAAGAAGATAGGAGCAACGGTGAGACTTCCTGGATCCAACAACCAGAGTTTAAAGTTCAGCACCATCATCGAGATGATAGGAGCGACAATGAGTTCTTAGGTCTTACCAAGCAACAGAGAAAACAAGCAGCAGAGAAAATGATTAGGAACATAATAACTGCGGTAGCGAGAATGGGGTGTGTTTGTGTAGGTTTTGGTAGTGGTAGTATGTGGGGGAGAGGAAAAGTTAAAGAGGTGGGTTGTAATGTATGTTTCTTTTTTACATGGCTATCAAATGGAGTTGTTGTAACCGTTCAAGTTTGTAATTTAAATTATCCTTTAAATGTGGAGATGAAACAAAATTTAGTTGAATTATCTATCTTTAGGTAGTTGTTAGTTAATTGTGATATAATGTAAATGTGTGATGACGTGGTCAAATCTGGGTGAGGGGAGTTGAGGGTGTCATCAATTTTAGTGGGAGGGGGGTTGTGAGTGACTGATTACAAAAATCTGGGGAGGAGTGAGATCGTGGTCAATATCAAGGTAGGGTTTTGAGAACGTGGGTTCAAAAATGTGGGAGGGACTTTTGTTGTATTTGTGTTGCAATATCATTAAAAGAAAGAAGCCAAACGTTGAAAAAATGTGAGAGCAGTGTGGATCAACTAGGAAGCAGCAATTCAAATCGCTGACATCTGATGGCTAAAAGGAAGGATCGTAACTTGGAGGGAAAACTCACTTTTTATATATAAATAGAGAGAGATTAGGAAGTGTGTACTGGCTAGTACATGTAACTTATGTGTACCTACCATTAAAATGGCACATGTGGAGTACACTTACAAAATCCAATCATATTGATTGATTCAACACTATATAGATTACATGCATTCAAAAAATCATCACCATATCTCATATGGATCATAATATATAGCAATATATCATCCAACAATTTATGTAGTTTTTTCAACTTACCGTTGATTACTAAATGCGCATATTCTTTCATTGGAAGATGCACGAATGTCAAATTGTGGTGATTTTTAATACATGTCCTATCTAAAGGGTATGCATCACATCCATAAAGTTAGATTATTGAATATACTTTCACAATTACCATAAATGAAGATAGGTACATGTAGGATACATATACTTAGGTACGCAATTCTTCTAGCCATATATATATATATACACACACATATATGTACATATATATACATACATATATATACATATATATATGTATATATATAAATACATATATATACATATATATTTATATTTATATATATATATATATATGCCACTAATATGGAATTTGCTACCCATGTCATCCGAAAAGCAACTATTTGGTCCGAAACGAAACTCGCTGGATAAAAAAGTAACTATTTTTACCAAAAAGTAACTATTCAGCTAAAAAAATAAAATCGGGCAGAATACACAGTAAAAAGTCTAGAATAAATATGTAATTGTATATTTCTGACATCAGTTACATTATAACTATTGTGTATGAAAAGTTACAGTTTACAAGGTAAAGTAACCCTGTACATGTGCAAAGTAAGAAACTCGAAAAAAGTTAATCAAAACTGGAGCGGGTAGCTACCCACATGGGCAATGAATGGACACCCATATATATAAAATGAATATATATATATATAATATGAATCTAATATATATACATACATATATTTTTACACACATATATATACATACACATATAAATATATATGTATATACTAGTTATTGCATGTGCTATGCACATGACTCTGATTTATTGCTAGTGAAGGTTTACAACTTTTCTAAAAATAATTACATAACATTATGGATATTAATAATAAATAGGTCTCTGGAGTTCCTTTGATTACCGTGATTGGTAATTGTTAATTGGTTACATTTATTAAATCCATTCGCTATAATATCATAGTAAAAAATAGTGTATCTATAAAACACCTTAAGGTGAATCCATCTTAACTCCACAATAAAATATTTCTACACAAGTAACAACAAATTTTGTCTGAGATAGCCACACACATAGCAATCAGTGGCGTAGCCACACTTCGGCCTGGGTAGGAAAGTGCCCTACCCAGATTTTGTAGTTGCTCACTATTTGATACCAATTTGACACATATTTTTGTAAAAATTACTCGTAGTGCCCTACCTTGTATGGATCTTAAAGCATTCATCTTAATGGTGCCCCTCCTACCCAGATTTCCTGGCTCTGCCACTGATAGCAATATCATGTAGAGCAAAGAAATATAGGTACACCCAAAAGTCAAAGCACTAAGAAACAATATTGTATTATTAGATACATTCTTGAATATAGAAATTATAGGCAACATATATTATATGGAAGCATGTAAGTACTGAATTATGTTAGTGTAATAAATTATTCACAAAGTGCCATATATATATGGCTCCATTTTTGTATGGGTTAGATCATAGGCATAAGAACATAAATTGATATATGTATTCTTCTCAAATATGTGACACATACTACATATACAACAAATTTTAATATGCTATTCTTGATTATATTTAACTTTCCCCAAGGTTAGAAAATCATATATGAATCTTTCATTCTTAACTCAATTTTTCATAGATAAAAAAAATTAGACTCTTTTAGTCGGTGGAAAAATATATGCACACCATGTCTTTAAACAAAGATGAATCAAATAAGTTAAATCACAATTTGGAGGATAGAAGTGAACATTGTAGTTTTGGAAATGAGTCATTGTTACATGATTAGCTAGCATATTAAATACAATTTGTTGAGGATATTCTCAAGATCAAGGACTCCATGCACATAATAACATTCTGAAAAACACAAATTAAAACAAAGGAACCATCAACAAAACATAGCAAGAGTTACAAATCCAAATTATGATATGATTGAATTATACAAAAACAATGAACTTTTTCAAGAAGAATGCTAGAGAAACTTATAATATGAGGAAATAACAAATAGTTTTTTTTGGAATAATATTATGGAGGTGACCGGCCTTCCGAGCCAACACCTCACAACATAAACAAATCATGTAAATTGTAATGTCTTAACATAAAACATGATTGATTATTATGAACCAAATGCTTCCAGGTCAAATTATTTTGTGCTCATGGCGAATAGAAAATTATCATTTATTGATATTATAGAACGCACGATAAATAAATTTATTCAAATTCCATATCTAATGTAGTGTCTTTCTAGATATGATAAATATATGTAGGTTTGGACAATTTTGATTTTCTTCTAAACTTTAAACATATAACCAAGTATTTCAAGTAAGAAAAATATCATAAATATGCATCGAAGGAATTCCATTTCCTCCTGTAATGCCCATAAGGATGATTCATATGTTTAATTTACTAAAAAATATTGACGATGAGTCAAACTTAATACCTATAATCTAGATACAATAGAAAAAAATTGATCATACAAACTATTTTCACCATTCAATAATATTACCTTAAAAGTATAAATTAAATTTTACTGAAGTATAGTTGTACTTCTACTCTTGTATAAGAACATCACCATTATCCATTTCCAAAATATTGAATTGTGCATACTTTAATTATAAAACTTTTATGTTATGTTATGCTAGCTTAATCATTGTGAAAAATAATTTTAAAGGAAAATGATTATCCTAGTTAATACCAATGATCCACATATTATGTTGATGTGAGAGTTTAACATATGAAATCTCATCTTCATAAGAAAGAGAATGTAGTTTTCATTCAGGTAAATATCAATTTTAGGACATTTAACCAATATCATTTGACTACATCAATTATTTCACTCAGTGACTTTTCTATATTTCATATGATGTAGAGAAATAAGACTCAACACAAATATGAACCAATAAATACTTAAGGAAACAATTAAATAATCCTCACACAACTCTTAAATTCATGATAATAAGTATTTCTTTTAGTGAATATGTAACTCAATCTTTCTTACCAAAATTCTTCAAATGAAACTACTATAATGAAAACAAAAACAAGCATTTCGTAGATAAAAAGGAGACTACTCAATCGAAATCACAAAAAATACAATATTTGGATAACTCTAAAAAATCGACGTTCGTTACCTAGCCACCAAGAGCTATATATCATACTACAAGATAGAACTTGCATCAAAGTTTTACCACATAGTGCAATTCAAGATTAGTCATAAAATACAATTTGGAATACAATATATCAAAAGATTTAAGTTGAAGCTTATGAACTGCAATAAAAACTATTTATTTCATATTGTTCATTTTTATAGTAACATTAGATATAAACCAACACCATACCTTCTCTTGTAAGAAGTAAATTTCATTGAAGTTTGTGTTACGATCAATTAAGTACCATTCATCAATTAATTATCTCTAATTGTCTAATGATGAACTAACCATCAGAGAAAGAAAAAGATATGGATCTTCAACAAATGGAATCAAATGCTTGAGAATTAATGTGATGTTGGAAGATATTTTGATTAGCTTCAATATCTACATTGTATTTCATTGTGAAGTGTTGGTCACATCGCATTTGGTTAGAAAAATTCGTTCATATATTAAAATTTGATATGCTCATGAACCCTCTATCCAAAGTATGAAATGTATCATCATAGTCCATTATGTTGACATTACAAAAATAGCAAACTATTGATTTATTATCAAAGATATAAAGCTAGAATGAGAAAATAAAAAAATGCATAAGTAATGTTTTGTAAGGAATCTTATGAGTAAAAACAATAGTAGAACTACTTATTTGATCGTAGTATGACATTTTACAAAAAGGGGATACAATGTTTCTATTCTTATATATGTGACTTGGTATAGAGAAAATTCGATGATTGTTTGTTATTATTAATATTCAACTAAACAATCACCTATAGGTTCATGTAACCATTTTGAGAACATAAAAATGGTGGGATGAATATGAATCGCTCAGCCATTACTAATAAAATAAATTATAAATAACATAGCCAATAGTAAATCCATCCCACACAAATTCGGTAACACAATTCTTTTCAATTTTAGATCTTGTTCCTCAAATAACGAACCTTCTCATTTTAACAAAAATGTGAATACCATGTCCTCGTGTAGAAAAGTTGTTAAAGACAAAAATGTAATATTAATCATAACAATGTAGTATCATTCATATCTATCTCGTTGGATTCTAAAGCACAATAAACTATACCTTGGTATCAGTTCACCACACACTAATTAGTTATAAGAAAAAGAAACACCTATTAGATACAAAATCATATGTTTATTATTTATGCAAACTAAGTTTTTTCATTTTTATAAAAAAAGACACTTAATTCATCTCTTTGCCAGTGATTTTTGAACTTGTGACCTCTCGGTCATAGAACATCAACTTTACCACTCAGACACCACTACATTGGCTAAGTTTTCTCATTGAATTACATACATTTCACTTGAACCATTTATAATATATTTATGATTTTTATTCTCTTTATAAATACTTATAATTTCTAGTTGAAGAGGTAGAGGTTAATGAATTTGAGAGTTTACAATGAGAAGATTATCTTGTATGCATGTAAAATAGTTCCAGTTCAAATTGGATACTATAATATCCAAATATAATTGAAAATGTAATACCATCTGATTGGAAATCCAACAACATGTTTTAACATACTCAGGTAATATGATTAGATGCTAACCAAACTCAGATGATGATCTTATCTAAAATGAAAATAATATATTTATTATTGCTAAAGAACTTAATTATTTGTAAATTATTATTACACAAGATAATATACTTTTCTTGTTGATATTTTTCTATTGATTTTTTACTATACATATACATCTCGAGTTTGGATTTTGGTTTGAATTACATACAATAATATCTAATATCGGACAAAAATCTTGGGGTTCAACATTTAATACATAAAAATCAATATTATCATGTAGCTTGACACTTTCTTTTCAATGTTTTGAATGTTAATCTGGATTGACTGCATGAATTCTAAATATCTATTTGTAAACTTGTCATTTCGTTAAAAGGCCATTAAAGTGATTTTGTGAAAATTGAAACATGTAAAGCCTTGTTAGTACAAAAATTCCAAGACAAAGAAATGAATTGACTCACAATAAAAACGAATTTTTAGATTGTATAAATGATTTACATGGACAATCTATTGTCAAAATTAAACCAAACATACATATAATTAAATGGTGTAACTTCTTAACACAATTTTCACGTGTTTGAATTGAGCATCATAAATTATTTGTAAACTCAAACTATAGGATATTGACACACCAGTCACATGTAGTTGCAGGTATCTAGCATTACAAACACATGTGTTACTCCTAGCACCGAAGGTCGGAAGACATCTTCTTCTTAGCATCAAGCAGTCCTCTAATTATGATTTATGACAACTTTTGATTTTATATATCGCAATGGCGGAATGCATGACCCATTGCTCGTTGAACTGGATCTAATATAACTATGATCAAATGAATATAAAATCACTTCTTGAAAAAGAATTAACCAATACTATTGTAGAAGTCGGACATAAATTTCCAAGCCTTTAACTCAAAACTATGAATATATTGTTACCGATAGAGTATATTCACCATTTTAGCAATCAGCATCCATTTAGAATTTAAATTTGATCAGGAATATATATGGTAAGATATCGGCAGTGAATCCAGCTAGTGAGAAATAGGTAGTATACTTACACTTTTGTGTTGGTTATATGTACGAATACAAAGGTAACTCACTGCTTGCTGACGTCTTTACTGCTTTCAAGAGTCCAAACTGAAAGAGACACTACACGAAAAATTAGAAGGACTGGACAATGTGCCCAGTATTACGACAATCTTCTGTACCATATGGTATTTTATGATCTTTGCTATGAAAGTGTCAAGTCTACAAAACTGCAAAGACCCTAACTCTGAAGATATAGTGGTGGGCATGCATGAAAAGTAGTCTAGAAGACTCCATGACCAGTAGCTTTGTTTGATACACAAAAAATAACCTTCATCGCTATGTATTCTTTGCACTTCTCATTGTTGCGTTGAATGCTGTAGTAGGTATTGCGATCATCACTGAGATCACTGAATCATAATAGGGGTCGATGAGTTTTCCCATACATGGAAAAGTGCACTGGGAACTGCAAATATGCGATCATGCATATATGCTCCTACTGAAGACTTAGCTTTACGCTGGTTGGTCTCTATTCAAGGTAAGGAGGTGCTTAGCAAGATGACATCAATACTTGCTATTATGCTCCTCGGAAACAAAGTTATCTGTGACGTGCATCTCTTCCTTCTTGTAGGATAGACGAAAATATATCATCACATGAGTGATTGCAAGGTAAAATATGTTGTTGGGAAGGCTGGATTGAACCGATTAGCAAATAGCAGACTGACCATTGCACTCAACTTGATGGTAGCACCGCTCGAAGGCATGAGAGGCTACGTTGAAACAAACATTGACGCATGCAGGTAGCGGTTAGGGTTCGTCAAGATTAAGGGATATATATAAACTGAAGAGATACATTAAGATGGGGAAATATCGTAATGCGAAAGAGGAGTCCAATAAATTCTGAAAACCACATGGAAGGAAAGAGTTGTGATGTTTAGAAGAGTAAAATAGTAGATAAAGCAACTGCGGAGATGAATGTTTTCCAATCGCACACAGACACAGACATCCTTCTGTGAGAGTCCAATGAGACCTGGGTGGTATAGAGAGACGGAGACGAGTATTCAAATATAGTATGGTAGATAGTAGATATGTGTGTATGTATATATGTGTGTGTGTGTGTTCATTCATTGCCCCCATGGGTAGCTACCCGTTCTAAATTTAGTTACTTTTTTGGAGTTTTTTACTTTACACATATAGAGGGTTACTTTACCTTGTAAAACTTTTTATGTATAAACAATTACATTTGTAACAACTGTAACAAAAATATAATTACATATTTATTTCTGAATTTTTATTGTGTATTATGCCCAGTTTTACTTTTTGAGTCGATAGTTACTTTTTGTCTAGTGAATTATTTTTCAGAGAATAGTTACTTTTTGCATGACACTGGTAGCAAATTCCAGGTCACCTATGCGAGTATGATATATATATGCATGTATATCTATATCTATATATATATATCATTCTACATTTCTCCGTTTATTGATTATCCATCCACCACCCACTTTGTGGATACTAAACCCAACATTATGACTAAACATAAACTAGGTGTCAAAATGACACAAAAATATTAATTCTACCTATTATGGAAACCACAATTAAGTAGTTTTTTTCTTTTTTAAATATAACCAAATTTGATTATAAAATGAATATTAAAAAAGAAACTATTAACATAAAGGCCACTAATAGATCAACATGTAAGAAGTCACATAATAGTATGTGCATGCATTTAGTCTTGAACCTACGCAAGTCCCATATACAACAAGTAGTTAACCTTAAAACTAAAATGCATACATACAACATCAAAAAGTTTAGTTATCTATTTAACACATGGAGTATAACATTGTATCTGAAACAACCTAAAACTCTCCAGGGCCTAAGTAAGCATAATAGGGATTTTGTACCTATTGTCGAGTACTCCCCTTTGGAGACTCCTATCTCATAATAGGAAGTTTATACCTACTACCAAGTATGCCCCTATGGATATTCATATGTGAGGTATGTAAAATGATCTAGTGGCGGAGGGGTGATTAGAGTTTTATGATATATTTTAAGAAAGTTAAATTATTCAACTTAAAGTGCAAAAAAAATATGAAACAAAAGTGGCAACCACAAAAGGACACATTAATTTAGAGTGGTTTTATCTAAGACTTCAATCCACTACCTAGTTGTCACAAACTAGGATTTGCAAAATATGTATTTTATTCCTTTTCTATATCGATACACAAATTTACAAATCCTCCTTTTCATCTCAAGGAGAACTATCACCTTCTTTACAGGTTGTCGGAAGGTTGCCGTCTAGGAGAGGATCACAATCCATCTCCACCACCTTGGTTGTAGTCTTCAACCTTAAAGTAACACCAAGATCACTTCACCACAACCTTCTTACCTAAAGTAGCTAGAAGCAACAACACACCATTTTACAATAATAAGAGAGGAATAAGGAGATTACAATTCTCTTTTCATAAGATGTACAATTAAGAACTATGGTCAGGTGATGATGATCTTCTTTCATAAAGTATAGGCAAAGTAGTATTGGGTGGAGAGGACACTCAAGATTGTCAACAGTATGAATTATATGTACTAAGCACTTTGAGAAAGATATCTAACATGATCAAGTGTATCTCAATGTATATGTAATTATTTCTCAATGGATTGCAACTAAGTGTCCTAAGACCACTACTATTTATAGGAAATGTTTACAAGTGGATATGACAACTTTGGGGGAGAGTCTAGAGTGTTCTAAGCAGTCACATAGCCATTTGGACAAAGTTAATGACGTTGCAACATCTAGTTTGATCGCAAATTAATTTTAAATCCAGAATGCTCCTCGGTCAAGATTTATTTCGACCGGGCACTGTCTCAGTCAAAATTTATTTTGAGTGGAATTGTTCAGAGTGCAAAAAACTACAACGACTATATCTTGGCCAAAGATCAAAATATGTCCCATTGGCTCTTTTTTGGTCGAGAATTTTTTTTAACGAAGGTATATCCGATCGACAATAAATTAGACCGATAAGGACTCATGTGAGGTCCTACAAAAGGCTTATTTGAAACCTATCAACACTAACATCTTTATGTCAGGTAGGATAAAGTTTTGGGTATGTTTCATGAGATCATAACTTGTATGTACATCATGTCTATCAAATTGTAAAAAAAGCACAAGAATACATAAATACATGGTACAACTTGATTTACATGTATGCAAATATATATATTTGTAAGGTAATTGTAGTTGGATCTTGACTTAGTTCTTGATCATCTAAAATACTTAAAACACATGTTAGTAATATAATTTGAGAAATATTTTCATCATTGAAGTATGAAATATGAGTGTGGCATATCCAAAAGCCAACAATATGTAGGTTGTTTCTTTGAATTTAAAAACACGTGAAAGTTATATATTTACATATCAATATTAAATTAAAATAGAATAAAGATGATAGTTGAACATAAATAACAATTCTAAAACATTATATATAAACAACTCAAATATAAATACAAAAATCAAAATAGGTCAACAAAAATAAAGAAGCTAAAGTATTTATATGAATCTAATCCACTGATTAAAATATTTACTTTTATCTTAATTAGCTTGTATTGAACCAACCAAGCTACAACCAAGTGTAAGCAGCCCAAGTAGCACACAATAAGATCTTATGTTTTATGGGTATTGTTAAGATCATCATACCTTTTCATGTGTGTGGAAAAGCTATAGAGGCATAAGGGCTTGTGACCTACTCAAATTGGGTCTCGGATCATGGATACTTATGAGAGAAATGTTACAACCCCTATCATGCTTAATTGGTAATATTATGGTAAACGTAACCCTAATGTCAATTGCAACTTCATTATTACCTTATATCATTATCTGATTTACATATGTTTGTATTTTATCTTAGACGTGTTCCTTGCTAGGTAAAAATATGTGTTGTGCATACATTAAGATTTGAGCTTTAGTTGATGTGGAGTATAGCCCGCACATGTATGTAGGAAGACCAATAAAGATATGAAGTAAATAATTAATAAGAATTATCATTTGTGAATTTTATTGAATTTTTTATATATATTCATAAAGTATTCAATTATGATTTAAATATAAATAGATATATCAAATTGGATTTAAAATAAAAGAGTTATTACATTTTTTGTAGAATGTGTAGAATGAACATTGTTTGGCAACTAATGGGCCGACCACCGATGGACGCCAACTGATTGTTCCCAATGATGACACCCATTGTAATGACTCATCTTCAACTTAGAAATCTAATTAAGAATTACTTCGATGATTCCATGCTTAACTAAATTGATCTTTTTTTAGCTTGATAAATGATGGTTAGTCTAATTATGATGCTATAAACCTAATCAAATGTTCTAATCATGCTTTTATTTAAAATAATTAGGGCTTGATAAATGTAAACCCTAGTTGGATGAAATCAAGATTTTGGCAGCACACGAATACAAAATTTGATAAACATAGTTGTGTAGTGAATGGTTTTGATTATTCTATCTATAATTCCAATTTAGTTGAAAATTGTCTATAATTTGAGTAATTCAATATTATTAACTTTGCAAAATGGCAGAAATATTGAATGTTTGCTAACATATTTGTTAGCCAAGAAGAAATATACATAGCATACTCATTGCTCCTCTTTTATTGATTTCCATTCTTTAGTTAGGGTTACTATTGAACGCATATATTACCCCATTTGATACCCATCAACATGGACCATTCTCAGAATACATGCATTCTATAAAACAATTACAATCCATTCATGTATTCTTATGAATACATTCACATATTTGAACTTCATATTTTAATAATATCAAATTACACTTATCAATATTCTATAATCTTTTGTTTGAGAGTATTAGTCATTATTATCACATATTTCATCATATTAGGGTAGAAGTATGTTCTTAGATCCACCAATTAACTCCTTGGTTTTCCTTTCAATAATTATTCATTATTCATTATTTTTCAATTCTCATTCACTACTACTCTTAGAATTCATCACTTTCTATTCACTTTATATATAACATATTTTAATCATCCAAATCCTTCATAATCTGATCTAAGTTCATTTAATGTGAATATATTTAATATAAACCAATAAAGTGTCCCAATCATTTCATTATCATTTATCCATTACTCATCTTCCCAATTCAATTTACCCTTTTCATTTCTTTATCTTTATATTTGGATAGTTATACCATGTTATTGAATTCCTAATGGCAATTTGGTAATTAAAAGTAATTTTGTTCTTCCTTACAAAACACTTCATTAAGAAGTAAAATGTATTAGGGTTACTTTTCTTACTACTTAGTCCTGGTCATCTTCTTTATTTGTATTTATGTGACTTGTATTAAAGACTTGAATTCATGTGGAGTTTACTCATTATTCCAGTTATTATACTAAATTGGATGAAGTAGGCTTAAATCATCTTATTGAGACTTATCACTTTCAATTGAAGTAATAATACCTATTGATGAGCATTTTGTCACATTTTTAAGATTATATTCAAGTTCAAGTATGTCTCTCAATATTCATCTTAATACTGAGTTTCTAGGGTTTTCAAAAAGTTGTTTTATTTCAATAAATCATAAGAACCTTATTATTCACTATCCTCATCAAGGTGTACTTGGATTCATTAAGGCTATTCACACACATAGAAACCCTATTTCCTTTACCACACAATTCATCCATCAATTATATTTATGCATTGATTCCTTGGATGATTTGAGTCAGTCTGACAAAACTAATCCTAACCATGGAATCCATCCATTTAAAGCTCACATATTGATCCTTATGTACATGAAATATATAATTCTAGCTAAGATCTAAATATGCATATACATGACTCATTTTTATTAAGATCATACATGATTGAATACATATCAACTAAATTTTCAAGCAAAAATTTATTAGGCTGCTTTTAGACAATATATGTATAAATCAACATACCTCTCTATCCATAGGATTTTTCATAGATCTTGAATCAATACATCAAGAACTATGTAAAAAATAAATCAATTAGAAGAAATCTAAATCAGTAGAATACACTTCCTTAAAAGCTTCTCAATTGATTATCCATTTGTGTACTATTACAAGAAATGATCTAGTTTAATTTAGTTGGATGTAATTAGGCTTTCAACATAATTACAAAGCTTATTAGGGAGATAAGCACTCACCTAAGGTTCAATGAACCTTTAAAACGTTCCATGAACCTTTAAAATGTTCCATGGTCTGAATTTCTAGAAGTCCTACCAATTTGTGAGGATCGAATCCATTTCTTGCTATCTTCAACTCAAAAACCCTAGAAAAGGAGAATAGGAGAGAAAGAAAGAGAAAAAATGGAGATTTCTCTATTTTATTTCAAATTAGAGGGAGGTGGGAATATATACATAGGAGATAAGATTCACCACTAAATCATATCTAGAGTCTGTGAACTTACAATAATTTATAAGGTATAGGAAGCCATAATCCTAAAAGGGTCTTTCAGGCAATTTTCTCCTTCAAAACCCTAATTTCTCTCTCTATTGCTCTCTCTCTATCAAACATTTTATATCAAATAGAGATGATAGATTATGGGAGCTAGTAGGGTGTTAGATAGACCAATTGAGATGCTTAGAACATTGATAAACAAGTCCATACACTATTTTAAATCTTTTGTTTTAATTCTTCCAAATAGATGGTTGGCAGAGTTGCTGATGATAGTAAAATCGGATGACACCACACTCTTGATCACTCTAACATCACCCAAAAATTTAAAAAATATATGAAATTGATTTAACAAGATATGCTTCAAATTTCAAATCATTTGAATGTACCAACAAATAAATAAAAATTAAATACTAGACTGCTATATTTCATCCTGAATGTATGGTCCGTTAAATTTGTCTTTGGGAAATATATTTATTCTCAAAACGAACTCCTCATTCATTAGACAGAGGAGATTTTGAGAGTAGCCTAGCTTTTTGCAGCAAAGACCAAACTGCAACACAAATTGGGTTTGAAATTATGTATTGAAATTGGATGGAATAAGTATGTTGTATGATATACTTGATTTGAGAATATTGAATGTTACAAGATCTCTATATATTTATGTCATCACTAGTTCTAATGTCTCTCTTGATACTTGGTAAAAAGTTGTGATATGGAATGAACTGTTAAGAAATATGTTGGAATTCAATCAACATGTAATAGTTATAATTGAGAAACCCTGATTATGATAAATGATAGATAATGAGATGATGTCTCAGCCTCATAGCTCATCAACAATGACTGCTATGAGATGATGTTGAAATGAAAAGAAAGATGATATTGAAAATTACATATTTGTTGTGCTTCTTGTTTCAATTACTGTCTTTCTTGTTAACCCTAATATGCTTTATATCATTCTAGTTGTGTGAGAATAAACATACTTGATAAATGATGATTTGAATACTTTTGAGTTGATTAAAAAGGATTAAATAACAAGTGAAATGATGACACATCTAGTTAGGTTCCCTGAACTCCCTGAATTTCCTACCAAGGTCCACATTGGGGAAATGAAACATATATCCTTATAGTAATTAGAGAATTATGAGAAGGACTTATTGAATATAGACAGAGACCTTAGATCTTAGATTGCCTAGATCTAGGAGTGACTCATCTATGTGATTAAGGCCATAAATCCTTTATTGTGAAAGCCTATGTCCATGGAAAATAGACTAATGAAATGAAAATTTCAAAACATGTGAAATATGATGATATGTGATATACCATGATGATATGTGATATTCAATTATGTTGGTTCCCATCTTGTGTATCCAAGTTAGGACTTGAGCCTCTTTAGGCAATCCTATGGTGGACCAGAGTCTATTGTTGATATTTTAGGGTGGTTGCCTCAAACCTAAGATAGTGAGTGAGTCATTGACACGAGAATTAAGCATGGAGACTTCCACTAGGTGAGGTAAGATCCAAGTTGTTTCAGGGAAAATGAATAAAAGATTAAACGATGAGTTGAATTTTCGATACACGCCTTTTACTTCTAGGTGACAGAATTGATGTTGGTAATTATGTTTCTATTAATGAAAATTAATTATTATTTAATTAATATAATATGTTTGCATATTATTATTTTTCTGGTTTGAAACTAATCTTAGTTGTTGACATGTGGTTAATAGTGCGATTTATTATCCACTCTAAATATAATTTAGATTTACTTATTATTTGAATAGTCTTGTTTGGTAGATAAGTATTATGTGTACTTCAACTTCAGGATTGCAGGATGTGTTCCTGGTCCGACTAATGAGGTGCCACGAAGATGATGTTTTTGTTATATCTTAATTATAGTTGTTTGAATCCATTCTTGTTACTCATACAATCAGACTGGAAATCTTAAGCAATAATCATCTATTGATATGTTCATAGACATGCTCTTAAAGATGTTTTAAAGTTGGAATTGGCCTAAGTGAATACCTTATTTGATTCATTATATTTTTCTCATAAACTAGATTTGACTAAATTCTAGAACTATCTTAAAGACCTTTCAATATATGCAAGCTTCTCTTAAGTTTGATTTACTTAATCTAATACTAATGCATGTACTCAATTTGAGTTGGAGTATTCACTCACTAGGGCTCTATATGAGTTTCATGAGGTTGTTTCAAGTATTTTTAGGTTAATGCTATCTCATGGATAGGTCATCACAAAGAAGATATAAATAGACCAATCTAGATTAGAATGTCCCTATGCTCTCTCTTTCGAGGGTGGGTTGTAGATCAAGTTTTTCATTCAAGTACATGTAACTAAGGTAATTTTAAGTAGATATGAGAAATAATATTTAATTCTATTTAAGTGGATTTGTATAATATTTGTGATAATGTGACATTACTTTATGAGTTTAATATGAATGTAAAGCATACAAAGTTACTTGTATTTCCCGTATACAATGTTAATGATTGCCATGTACATATATATCAGTCTGGACTGCAAAGCGGATTGGATAGGCTATTCGGTCTAGTCCAGTCCTGGACCAACCTGACCTTCGGCCCAGTCCTTGATCCACTATTTTTACTAAATCCAGTCTTTTTCACAGTCCGTTCAAAACGAGTCTGGACCGGTTGGAGCCTATAATATAAGAAATTCTTATATATATAAATTATTAATTAAATATAATATTTATGAATGATTCTGGGGATATATAACATATATTATTAATGACTCTAGAATTGACCAATAGGTGTATTAACATTATGGTCTATACAATGATGTCATTATAATTATTAATGCCAATTACATTAACCATTACACTTATACAAGCACCAAGTAACCACTAAATAAATTTGAATATTGCTACATTGTGGAGACAAAAATAAAGGACGTTGCACATTGAATTGAATTGTTAATAAGTAAGTGAATTACATATTAAATATCATAGAAATGAATTTTATAATAATTGTAAGTGTTAGTTTTTATGTGCTACAAATTTATGACAGTTAGTCTCAAATGTGATATTATGTGTAAGCAATATATTAGTAATGTTTCTAATAGAATTATAATAGTTTACTCTCTCAAGTTGGAAAAATTTAATTGCATAACTTGGTTTGTGTTACCAAACTCAAATGTGTTATTAGTGAGTTAATTTTATAACATAGTTTTTTATATTTTATAATCAAGAGTGTATGATATTGGTTATTGATTCAGCCATATTTTAGGGCTTCATCTTGTATCATATTGCACTTCGATCACATCTATACATGTTATATTACATCTTATTCCCCTCAATATGCATATTTGCATAAAATGCACTTATGGACATTATTTGCATGTTTTTCAGGCATTTGGACCACACTTGATGGAAGAGAGAGAGAAGGAGTGATCCTAGGGTTTCTCTACCGTTGGAGAGGCCTAAAGTGAAGTCTGATGCTCCCTCAACCTACCCCTAGTGGCCGAAGATCCATTGAAGTAAATATGTCCAAGAAAATCCAAGTAAACAAGTCAAAGTGCAGATCCAGGGGCCAGAATGACCATTGTACCACAGAACGGCCATGCTAGCACACTTGCAAATCAACAGAGTGATCAACAAGCAAAGCTAGAGTCACCACGGCCGTGCCACACAGAATGCCCATGGTGAACTGACCCAGAACGGTCGTGTTATCTTACACGACCGTGTGAGAGGTAGAACGACCATGGAGAAAAGAACGGGCTATGCATTTCGAGCCACCACAGTTGTGGTGACCGCCACGATCGTGCTATCCTAGCCCCACCACAACCGTGGTGACCACTACGTTCATGCCACCTTCTATACAAAATCAACATATCCCCTGTGCTTTTTCATCATTTCTCACCAAGGTCGTTCGCATCCACCACGACCGTTCTCACCCCTACCCATCACAGTCGTGGTGGTGGTCATTCTACCTACAAAAAAGTAGCTACTTTTGCATTATTTTTCTCATACTACCTCTACTTAACTTAGTGCTTCCCCCACACCTTTATATACCTAAGTGGTGGCTCCAACATGAGGTTATCTACCTTCTACCACCTCTTAGATCCCCATTTCACCCCTTAGCCATTGCCCTCCATTTCCACTTCCATTTCACATCATTTTAACATTTACACCATCAAAACCCTAGTTTCTTCTTATTTCCGCCCATTTTCCACCATCATCCCATGCCATTGCACCTTAGAGGAGAGAGGAGGACACCCCATAGTAGCTGACGTGGTGGAATTCTTCATCTACACTGAGCTCCGTGGATTCTTCTATCTCTTTCTTCCTTCATTTTGTACTTTGCATTGTTATGAGTAGCTAGGCCCCATGGGTGGGCTATTTGGGGTGAAAAATGTTACTTTGATACCATGTTGGGGGAAAATGATATGTAAACATTGTAATTTTATTTGTTAATGATTATGTTCTATTTCTATCTCACTCTACATGAATTTTTTATTGGTTTGTACTTGAACTCACCTAGGAATTTAGGGCAATTGCTTATATGTGTGAATTCTTGGATTTGCTCCTAGGTCCAATTCTTGGATCCCTAGCTAGCTACCCATCCTCCTACATCCTAATCAATTCTTATAACCCTAGTTGAGAGATCTAAGTAGCTAGTTTAGATGAAATTGGTGTGCTTAGCACGAAGCTTTGTCAAGGCTATAATGTGAGTGATGGGAGACCTAAAACCTCACTTCCACTCCCATTACTAACCTTAGCCCCTAATCATCTTGAGATAATATAATCTATAAACCTAGACTTGTTTAGAATCTAATTGAATTACACCCAAGCCCTAACCCAATTGAGCATCACAAGGGTAGTAGGGAGTATTAGGGACTAGTTCCCCTACACACAACATAGCATATCCATGGCCAGTTAGTAGCTTAGGCTAATTCATTATACTCTAACTTGTTGTTTGGTCTGATAATCTAAGTGGAATCATAATGTTCATATGTCACCCCCAACTTAATTGATAAGTGCATCCCCTAAACAACCCACATTTCCCTTAATTGCTTTAAAATCCTAGTTTCCATCTTGCTTAGCTAGTGTTAGCTTAATTAGCTCTTTTCTTGCTTAGATAGATTCGTGTCATGTTCTTGCTTTTTTCTTGCTAGTTTAGGTCTTTGATTGCTCTTTTGACTTGTCTTGCTTGCCTTAGTGTAGATTGTTCTATTCTTGTCTTTTCTGCTTGCCTTGTCTTTTCCTACTTAGTAGAATTAATTGTCTAGGGTTAACTTAGGTTTTAATCTTGTTTGCTTGCCTTTACTTGCTTTCTTGCTCAACTTAGTTTAACAATCAAAACAATCTTCAAACCCTTCAACCCTAGACTCCGCAGTAGGAACCTAGCTCCAAAAACTAACCTCGCTGTAGTGCCCCCTTTTCTCCCTGTGGATCGACCCTATACTTGCCACCCTCCTATACTACAACACAACCCCATGCTCTTGTGGGTGCAGTGTTATGGTTTTTGAGAGTGTGTTAAGTCAGGTCTTAATAAATTTTGAAAGTGAATCCACCATGTGTTTCTATCTGTGTAGTTGCATCTATTCAAATCTCAATTGAGTAGTGTGCAATGCCATTGGCGGGAGCGCACCAGTTATTCAGTCCCATCATGGTCTGGTCCTGATCCGATCCTTCATTATGATGGTCTAGTCCTTCATTATTCTGGTCCGGTCCTGAATTGGGCCAGTTATCTCCTCATTCCATAAATTTTCTGTTAACCAGGTCTCGGTCCAATCCGGTCTTCTCTAAACTGGACCGGTACGAGTTTGGATTGATGTACAACCCTACTTAATTGTGTTTGTCGAGAATTCAATGTTTTTTTCTTAACCTAAGTTAGGTTTAAATTTCTATATAATGGATGACGTATATGGTGATCAAAAGAAAGGACTCGACAACATGTTATTAAATCAAGGTTAGATGAGTATACTTGGACAAAAGGATCTAGGGATAAATGATAATATGGATGTGAACATAACCTGAATGATATGCATACTGACTGAAGTCATCATTCAACTACTTTGGTCTAGTATCTAAATACTAGGATAAGTTAGTATGGAACTTCCAATTGTACTTCTTCTAGTTTCCTTGACCAATGATCCAAATGAAGACAATTTGAAGTATAATAAGATGCATGATGGTTACAAAAGAATGATGAAATGGAGAAAGAGAAAAGATGATAAAATTAAGTATGGAACAGAAGACAAGTTGGAAATTTCACATGAGAAAGATGAATGAATCTAATATATTATGAAGATAATCCCTAGCAATTTGGATTAGAGCATGAATCTCAAGTTGTAAAAAATCTAAGAACTGAGAATTATGCCAAATAGTATAATCTTCTTTATAAAGAGAACTTATGGATGTTGTTATTATAAATAATAAATTATAATCTTAATTAATGAGATACATAATGAAATTCTACAAAAAGAATGAAATACATGTTTGAAATAATCAAAGGGAGATATGATGACACTACGGGATGGAATATCCATCTAGTGTCAACAAATTTAGAGTTCCAACGTACACGTTCCTAGAAGCAAGAAATAGTTGTAATGATCTAGAAATCATTGTAACACGACACTGAGAGATATGAATAATTAGTTGATATGATATTCTTCCACATATTTTCTTGGATTCGGGATGAATTTCTAAAAGGAGGGGAGAATTTGTGAATGACTAATCTTCAACTTAGTCATCTAATTAGGGTTTACTTGGATGATTACATGCTTAACTAGATGGATCATTGTTTGAGCTTGATAAATGATGTTAGTCTAATTATTACGTTTTAAATATATTGAAAAACTTTAATCATGTTTTTATTTGGAATAATTAGGGTTTGATAAGTTCAAATACTAGTTATAAAAATTAGAGTTTTGGTAGCATATGAATATAGAATTTGATAAATATGGTGGTCTAGTAAATGATGTTTATTATTAGTAGAATTTTGGTTATAATTTGGGTAACTGAAATATAAGTTTTTTTTTGCAAAATGTTTGAATTTTAAAATGTTTGTTGACCTATTTCTCCATTAAGTATCGCCAGTCAAACTCATCTAACCATGCATTTAGGTTGAAATATAGAAATTTGGTATTTGATTTGTATCTATTTTTTGGTATATTCATATGATCTTAAATTTTTAGAAAATGCATTATCTAAGTTCCTCTCTATCTCTAGGGAGAGCTCCCACCCATCTCTAACACACCTAACCCTATACTCCACCCCCTCACCATGGCGAGTGGGGCTAGAAACCACCACATTGATGGAGCTATAACCTTACTACCGCATCTAACCCTACATCCATCACCACCTCGACCTCCATACCACCTTTACAACAACACCCCTATACCAATCAACCCTCTTCAACTAGTAGGAAGTGCAGCAAGCTACCCTAGTTGGATCCACATGTGGATGTCATTCATGCTTGTTCTTGGGCTAACAAAGTGCAAGGGGAGACTATATTCAAAAGGAGTGGGAAATCCTATGAGATTGCAACCGACCCCAAAGAACCTTTCTTCAAGGAAGGTGAATACAGAACCTAGAAGAAGTTCTCAAGTCCAGTGATGCCTAATATGAATGATTACCATAAGTTTACAATCATCATTCATATCTTTGAGAACTTATGCATCTATAATAAATTGAATGGTTGGATGCTCATGAGTCATATATCGATAGGAGAGATTCAATTATTCATCGTGAAAAATGGCCTTTTCCATGTTATGTTTGTTAACACTGCAGATATGGAAACCAACATGGAAAAAGGTATGTGGTTCTTTGACCAGGAATTGGTTCCTTCAAGTAGATCTCTTGAGAGTTTCTCTCATTGCTGCATTGGTTTGGATCACAATGCCTCAAGTAGGGAGGTATTGGACAAGGAGAGTGTTGACCGCCACAGCCTACACTATAGGTGTAACATCCCTAACCTGGGTTATGAATTAACCCTAGGTGTTTTGCCTAAATATGTAATTAAATCCTTGTGATTATCTTTTGGCATGTAATTAAGTTCCTAAGGAACATACATTTTCATTTATGTCCTTTTTAAACAATAATTGTAGTATTGTTTGGTAATACAGGGACCTATGTACAAATTAACCAATTAGAGGGGTGAACTTGAAAATTACACAGGTTAAGATGTTCCTCTAACAAAGAGACATCATATGAATGAATATGATGAGGTATGATGGATTTCCCAAGTTTGGGCACCAAGGTGCAGCTTGTGGAGCAATCCTTGTGCTTAAAACCCTAATTTTGGTGTAAAAGTGCAATTTACCCAAAATGAGGGGTGCAACTTGTGATATACACTTTCTAGAATATCTTTTATGACTTTTGACATCATTAAAGTTATAATAATGAAGGAGGCACTTCATTTGAATAATCATATTATAAGAAATACCTTTGTAATTAAACCACCAAAGTTGTAAGTAAAGGAGACCCTTATATGTATATGTGCACCATAGTGACAAGTTGACCTTCCTTGCCTTTAGTCCTTGGTCTTAGAAGAAGTTTTACCTTAGATATGAAGAGGAGGGACGTGCCTAAAAGAAAGGAAGGACCTAGTTGTGAAAAGGAGGAGTAAGTTGTCCTTATGATGAAAATAACCTCAAAGTATATATGATCCTTTCCTTTGCAACCAAAGGCAACGTTTCCTTTCTTCCCTTCTTATTCCCTTGCTTAGCCCGACTTAGGACAGAGCTCAGGAGTAGAGGAAGACGACCAAGTTCATCTAGGTAAGCTTTTATCATCATCTTGCTCGAATTCATGGAGGAAACCAGGTTACAAGGTTGGTTTCATGGTTATCTTACTTAGCTTTCTCTTCCTAGCCGATCCTTCCCAACTTTTCCTTGAAGAAACAACCTTGGATGACCTGTGGAGCTCAAGCCACCATTAAAGTTTCAAATCTTGGAAGCTTGGAGTTCTAGGAACAACGTTTGAGGCGGGTTTTATAACTCTACACCTTGCTTTGTTATGCATACTTTTATTCTTGCAAATAATAGTTAGTTCTTCTTCTTCCCCATCTTTCTTTGCACTCTTGCAAGCTTTTTCGTGAAGAATAGACCTTGGTTTCAAGGTTGAAGATGAAGGGCGTTAATACCTATGTTGGTCCTTATCCAACTTTACTAAACGATCTTGGACCAATAGGTCTAAACAGTTTGCACTCGTTTCAACTCAAATGGGTTCACACTCGTTTCAACTCAAATGGGTTCACACTCGTTTCAACTCAAATGGGTTCACACTCATTTCAACTAAAATGGGTTCACACTCATTTCAACTCAAATGGGTTCACACTCGTTTCAACTCAAATGGGTTCACACTCATTTCAACTCAAATGGGTTCACACTCATTTCAACCCAAATGGGTTCACACTCGTTTCAACTCAAATGGGTTCACACTCGTTTCAACTCAAATGGGTTCACACTCGTTTCAACTCAAATGGGTTCACACTCATTTCAACTCAAATGGGTTCACACTCGTTTCAACTCATATGGGTTCACACTCGTTTCAACTTAAATGGGTTCAATTAAAGGATACCTTGTTTTATGTAAACCCTAATGACATGATAGTGGTGATTTGGTTTATGTTAATCAATAAGGACTTAACCCAACCCTATCTAGAGTGATGTAATCACCATCCATTAGTAAGGAGAGAGAGAGAAAGTACCATATATGGTTAAAACTCAAATAAAGTACCTTCAATGTATATGAATATGCAGGATTAGGGTATGATCCACTTATGAGAGAATCATGAAAACCCTAATTAAGATAATTGATGAGTCTTAACCTAATTTGAAAGCATCAATGATGATGTTTCTCATTCATGATGATGCTATGAGCTCATTTCACTATGAAGTGAATAGTAAACCCTAATTCTAGGGTAATCATGAGTAATGTGAATAGTAAACCCTAATTCTAGGGTAATCATGAGTAATGTGAATAGTAAGCCCTAATTCTAGGGTAATCATGAGTAATGTGAATAGTAAACCCTAATTCTATGGTAATCATGAGTAATGTGAATAGTAAACCCTAGTTCATAGTAATATGTTGAAATGAACAATAAACTCTAAACTCATGTTATTCCTTTAAGCATGAATTGTATGATCAAGATATGAGATGAGGAATTATTATTCCCAATCATAATGCAAGGGGTGAATAACCCTAAATGATGTAAACAAGGGAATCTTACCCTTTGTAAGGACATAAAAGTATCACCTTTGAATTGAAGGGTTAATTCTGTCTTATTGACTACTGATCTGATTATGAATTGTTGATTATTATCAATTGAATTAATCATGCAGGTTCTTATAAGAGAATAATCATATCCTGGTAAGGATCATGACATCATATTCATTGAAAGCATGTCAATAGCTTATTAACAGAAATAACTATGTTGCCTAGATGCAAGTGGCATCATATGAAACTGATATGCCTTAAGGGCCATGAATGACATCAAGGTCATGCTAATAGATGACTTGATGCTGACATGTCATGTGATAGCAAGTGTTATGATGATATAAGGGTGTGAACACCCATGTTCCTGAATTATAGTGATAAGATGATTCAGCATTGATATCCATCTGATAACTGATATGAGTAATACCTGTTACATTTAGTATTCTTCTGTTATAGCCATGTTTAGTACTTAAATGTTTGGAAACATGTATGATGCTAAAAGAATACTGAAATGTACCTAATAATCAAGTATAATCATATCATGTAGAGCCCTAATCATAGATCCATCATTATCAGAGTTTAAATGATGGTGAAATAGGTTTTCCTAAGGGAACTCCTGGATCACATACTTTAGAGTATGTGGGGGAATATGGATGTGTATATCCTTACATCCTAGTGTAGGAGTTGATGTGGATGTATCTTAATCCATCAGCCCTTCACTATATGCTTATACCGGGATGATGTAACACTATTCTCCCAAAGGAATCTTTATACCGCATCGATGAGAGATAAACATGAAATCTTTTGATAGCGAAGAGAGTGCAGAATGCCACTGTGACTCTAATAGTGAAGTACCAGAATACCCTGGTGAGCTATATTAGCAGAGACACTAGATGTCCTGCATGTTTATCCTCATTCTGACTGAGGCATTTGAAGGTCATGAGAATCCGACTCTTTCAATGTCCTAGTATGATACCGATGCGACTTACTAGTGATCGGTTGGAGCATGAGCGGTATACCTCATCTCTGCAGGGCATAATGATGTTTGTAAAACATAATCAACCACGTAGCATAACTGCTTAGGTTTAACTACGAGGAACATTGCTTGCAATTAATATCCTGTTCAAGTATTAGTATACATGTTCTTCATATTCCTTAATAAAGATGAGTAATTGTTATCAAGCCTGCTGTGAGTAATCTAAGTTACATGCTCATGATATTCCTTGATTGCTTTTAACAAAGTTTCTGGCGGAGAGTTATAACTCTCGATGGGACAATTATTTAAAATTGTCTCACCCCGTAGATTTTCTACCTTTAGGTGGACGTCAAGGTCAAAGAAACCGATCTGCAGGTGGACAGCAGCAACAACGGCAAAACCAGGAGCAGCAGTGATTTCAGGTGGAAACACTGTGCTATCTAGTCTTGTAGATAGAATAGTCTTATGTCGTCTCTGTACACTCAGGTCCTAGGAGATTGTTGATCTGAGAATTTTGAAGTCTTCAGATTTTGTATCACAATGTATATAATCACTCGAGAAGTGATTTATCAAAGATGTAAACAGTTCATCTTACTTTTATGAAAGGAGTTTCAAGTTTTTGAGATCTCATTTTTGAAAGGTTTTAATTTATCGTGATTTTTCATATTCCGTTGTTAATTGAACTGCTTCCGCTACGTTTATCTTGTGTTTTAGAGATCAGAGCCCATAATTAGTGGTATCAGAGCTCTAGGTTCGCTGAGTCTATAGAGACATAGGACTTAGAGTGTCAAGTCTATCCTTTGTACTTCTTTCTTATGTAATAGAGTCTTCTGCTCCTCAGGAGAAGAAGATAATTAAGGATGTCTGGACCACAGGAGGAGTACGAGGCCGAAAGTAGTGTTTCTGCACCTCGAGAAGGTGCAAGGAACCTAGAAATAGAGCAACCTGTACCTGAGCCACCTATGGAGCCACCTCAGTTTGACCCAGTTGACATGGGAAACCCAGCTGTTCAGACCATGTTTGGGCAGTTTATGACTGCCATGACACACATAACAAATAGGATGCCTATGCCTGCACCTAGGGCACCTACCCAACCTGAAGGACAAGGTATCGGTAAGACGTTCGAGCGACTTCATCGTGTCAGAGCAACCGAATACTTTAGAACAGCTGATCCGGAAGATGCCGATCTCTGGTTAACTGAGTTGAAGAAAGCTTTCTGAATCCTCAACATCCCTGAAGGTGAGAAGGTTAGACATGTTGTCTATCTTCTCAAAGGCAGTGCTGTCACTGGTGGACCATGGAAGAGCAGAAGAGGCCTGGGATAGAGATCTCGTGGGAAGATTTTCGTCGGGAATTTGTCCACAAATATTTTCCAAAGACTTTCATGGATGAGAAGATCTCTCAGTTTGAGAGACTGAGGCAGGGTATGATGAACATTAGCGAGTATGAGGCTAAGTTCATGGAGTTGTTGCGATTCTGTCCGCATATGGCTACCACAGATGAAGAAAGGCTTAGGAGGTTTGAGAAGGGTTTGAATGCCGACATGACTACTCGCGTGTCTGCACTAGAAAACCGGGAGAGATTCTCTACCTTTGTTGAGTCAGTCTGAAGGATAGAGAGATCCGTAGTCGAGAAAAGACAAACTTAAAAGAGATATCCACAGTTCCAGGGATCTTCATCTAGAGACTTTAAGAAACCTAGATTCTCTGCATCTACAGCTCCACCACCCGGATCTAGTTCTCAGACTCAGTGGTCCCCAAGTAGAGGTAGAGGACGAGGTTTACCGCCACGAGAGACTCACAGTTCAGCATCAATGTCGGTCACAGGACCACCAAGACCACAACAACTGGAAAGAAGCTGTTACAACTGTGGGAAGGTGGGACATGTGATGAAGGATTGCAGGTCTAGGCCTGTCAGTGTGACACAGCCTCTGAGGCAGAATCAACAGGGATCACAGAGAAGGCAGTCTCAAGGAGCAGCTAGAGGACGTGGGCAAGCATCTCAGGCTGGATCGTCAGCACCAACTCAACCTCAGGCGACAACAAGGTTCTATGCTATGAACCCACCAGAAGAAGTGGTCAATCCATGGGTTGTGGCATGTCAGATGGAACTTTTATATTCTGATGTGTCTAAATCCTATGTGGTATCTGTTTTGATTGACCCGGGTGCTACACACTCTTTTATCACTCGAAGAGTGATTCGTAACTGCAATATGACAGTTAGTCATAGGGCAGATAGCTTATTGCTTGAAACTCCGTTGAGAGGTTCTGCTGTTTTGTAAGAGGTATGCTCTCCCTGCATTCTCTTCTTTTCTGATCATCGCATTCAAGTGGATCTTATACCACTTGACATGCAAGGATTTGATATAATCCTTGGAATGGATACCTTAGAAAGGTATAGAGTTGTCTTGGGTTGTGAATCCAAGCAGGCTGTGTTTGCTGATAAGAGCAACACATGGATCTTTCAAGGAGAGAGAAAGATTCTACCCACCTGTCTTGTGTCTGCTATTGTTGCTGATAAGCTGATGAGGTAAGGATGTTATGCATTCTTGGCCCATGTGATAGATACCACCATGAAGAGTCCTAACCTTGCTGAAGTTCCTATAGTCAGGGAATTTGAAGATGTATTTCCTGAAGAACTTCCAGGTATGCCACCGCCTTGGGAAATTGATTTTGAAATCAATTTGATCCCAGATACCCAACCCATAGCACAAACACCGTATAGGATGGCGCCTGCTGAGATGACAGAACTCAAGAAACAGCTTCAAGAATTGCTTGAGAAAGGTTTTATCCAACCAAGTACTTCACCTTGGGGTGCTCTGGTCTTGTTTGTTAAAAAGAAGGATGGATCAATGCGGTTGTGCATTGATTACAGACAACTAAATAAAGTAACGATAAAGAATAAGTACCCTCTGCCGAGAATTGATGATCTTTTTGACCAGTTGCGTGGTGCAACCGTCTTCTCAAAGATAGACTTGAGGTCTGGATATCATCAACTTCGTATTAAGGACAGTGACATACCCAAGTCTGCCTTCAGGACAAGGTATGGTCACTATGAGTTCACAGTTATGTCGTTTGGACTAACTAATGCACCAACTGCATTTATGGAACTCATGAATAGAATCTTCCGACCTTTCCTCGATCAGTGTGTTGTTGTCTTTATAGATGACATCCTGATCTATAGTAGAGATGCTCAACAGCATGAACATCATCTTCATCAAGCTCTAACCTTGCTAAGACAACATATGTTATATGCTAAGTTTAGCAAGTGTGAGTTCTGGATGCCGGAGATATCTTTTCTTGGACATGTGGTATCTGCCTCGGGAATTCGTGTTGACCCTAAAAAGGTAGAGTTTGTTCTACAATGGGAACAACCGAAGACACCGATGGAGATTTGTAGTTTCTTAGGGTTGGCTGGATATTATCGAAGGTTCATTAAGAACTTCAGTTCTATAGCCCTACCCTTGATGAAGTTGACCTGAAAAGATGTTTCTTTTACTTGGAGTGACAAGTGTCAGTAGTCCTTTCAGTTGTTGAAGGAAAGATTGACAAGTGCACCTATACTTGTGTTACCTGAGCAAGGCAAAGGATACATAGTTTTCTGTGATGCCTCCAAGAATGGACTCGGATGTGTGCTGATGCAGGATAAACATGTGATTTCTTTTGCTTCTCGACAACTTTAGAAACATGAGGAGAATTATCCGACACATGATTTAGAGTTAGTTGTTGTGGTTCATGCCTTGAAAATTTGGAGACACTATTTATATGGAGAAGCATTCTAGGTTTTCACTGATCATAAGAATCTTAAGTATATCTTCTCTCAACATGACCTTAACATGAGGCAATGTCGCTGGATGGAGTTAATTAAGGATTATGATTGTACGATAGATTACCATCCAGGGAAGGCCAATGTAGTTGCAGATGCCTTGAGTAGGAAATCAACAACATCATCCTCTGATAGGGCACAATTAAATTCCTTAGTATGCCCTAGGAGAGATATGCTTATCTCCTTAAGGCAAGACAATGTACAGATGAAGGTGTCATGGATTGCCTGGTTGTTGGCTGAGATGCATATCAAACCCACCCTAAGAGAGCAGATTAAGGAGGCACAACAAGTTGATGCTGTAGTGCAGCAGATCAGATCTGAGTATGGTGATGAGAAGTGAGAAGGTTTTCATGAATCAGATGATCAAGTGGCATGCTATCATGGGAGAATGATAGTGCCAGATGTGGATAACCTGAGGAAGATAGTCCTGGAGGAAGCTCACGCTTCTATGTATGCTATGCATCCGGGAAGCACCAAGATGTATCGAAACTTGAAAGATATGTATTGGTGGCCTGGGATGAAGAAGGATGTAGCTGAGTTTGATCTGAGGTGTCCGGTGTGTCAGCAAGTTAAAGCTGAACACCAGAAGCCTGCAGGAACAATGCAACCTTTGCCCATACCACAGTGGAAGTGGGATCATGTAACCATAGACTTTGTTGTTGGCCTACCTAGGA
Source organism: Alisma plantago-aquatica (assembly GCA_963693085.1). Taxonomy (NCBI): domain Eukaryota; kingdom Viridiplantae; phylum Streptophyta; class Magnoliopsida; order Alismatales; family Alismataceae; genus Alisma; species Alisma plantago-aquatica. The sequence goes on along the minus strand of OY856410.1, from coordinate 448,123,935 downwards.
CAAACAAAGGACATGATTCCATTTGGGTAATTGTTGATAGGTTGACTAAGACAGCGCATTTCTTACCTATCAAAACAACCTATTCTGCTAAAAGGTTATCCCAGTTATATGTTCAAGAGATAGTGCATTTGCACGGAGTTCCTGTCACCATAGTTTCTGACAGAGGTCCTCAGTTTACAAGTCATTTTTGGGAACAGCTACATAGGGCACTAGGCACCCAGTTAAGGTTTAGTACAACCTTTCATCCACAGACTGATGGACAGTCAGAAAGGACTATACAAACCTTGGAAGACTTATTGAGAGCATGTATTCTCCAGTTCACAGGAAGTTGGGATCTGCACCTAAGCTTGATAAAGTTTGCCTATAACAATAGCTATCAACATAGTATTGATATGGCACCTTATGAAGCCTTGTATGGTAGACGTTGTAGATCACCCTTATGCTGGTATGAGACTGGTGAACATCAGTTGTTAGGTCCTGATCTTGTGCAGCAGACTACGGAGAAGATTAAAGTAATACAACAACAGATTAAGGCTGCACAGGATAGGCAGAAATCATATGCTGACAAGCGTTGTAGACCGTTGGAGTTCCAGGTTGGAGACAGAGTGTATCTCAAGGTCTTGCCTTGGAAAGGAGTCCTTCGCTTTGAAAGGGAAGGGAAGTTAGCTCCTAGATTTATGGGGCCTTATCCAATCATTGAACGGATTGGAAAGGTAGCCTATAGACTAGAGTTACCACCAGAATTACAAAAACTACACCCTGTGTTTCACATTTCTATGTTAAGGAAATGTCATCTTGATACCGAGTCAGTTCTACAACCTATGGAAATAGAATTGAATGAAGATATAACTTATGAGGAAGGACCAGTGTCAATCCTTGATAACAGAATCAAAAAGCTAAAGAAGAAAGATATAAGTCTTGTAAAAGTCCTCTGGAATCACCGTGGTGTTGATGAATCCACTTGGGAACTAGAGGAAGAGATGAGAAGGAAATACCCTGCTCTTTTCTCTTAATATGTTTTATCGCTTTCGGGGACGAAATCCTTGTAGGGGGTGGATAATTTGTAACATCCCTAACCTGGGTTATGAATTAACCCTAGGTGTTTTGCCTAAATATGTAATTAAATCCTTGTGATTATCTTTTGGCATGTAATTAAGTTCCTAAGGAACATACATTTCATTTCTGTCCTTTTTAAACAATGATTGTAGTATTGTTTGGTAATACAGGGACCTATGTGCAAATTAACCAATTAGAGGGGTTAACTTGCAAATTACACAGGTCAAGATTTTCCTCTAACAAAGAGACATCATATGAATGAATATGATGAGGTATGATGGATTTCCCAAGTTTGGGCACCAAGGTGCAGCTTGTGGAGCAATCCTTGTGCTTAAAACCCTAATTTTGGTGTAAAAGTGCAATTTACCCAAAATGAGGGGTGCAACTTGTGATATACACTTTATAGAATATCTTTTATGACTTTTGACATCATTTAAAGTTATAATAATGAAGGAGGCACTTCATTTGAATAATCATATTATAAGAAATACCTTTGTAATTAAACCACCAAAGTTGTAAGTAAAGGAGACCCTTATATGTATATGTGCACCATAGTGACAAGTTGACCTTCCTTGCCTTTAGTCCTTGGTCTTAGAAGAAGTTTTACCTTAGATATGAAGAGGAGGGACGTGCCTAAAAGAAAGGAAGGACCTAGTTGTGAAAAGGAGGAGTAAGTTGTCCTTATGATGAAAATAACCTCAAAGTATATATGATCCTTTCCTTTGCAACCAAAGGCAACGTTTCCTTTCTTCCCTTCTTATTCCCTTGCTTAGACCAACTTAGGACAGAGCTGAGGAGTAGAGGAAGACGACCAAGTTCATCTAGGTAAGCTTTTATCATCATCTTGCTCGAATTCATGGAGGAAACCAGGTTACAAGGTTGGTTTCATGGTTAACTTACTTAGCTTTCTCTTCCTAGCCGATCCTTCCCAACTTTTCCTTGAAGAAACAACCTTGGATGACCTGTGGAGCTCAAGCCACCATTAAAGTGTCGAAGCTTGGAAGCTTGGAGTTCTAGGAACAACGTTTGAGGCGGGTTTTATAACTCTACACCTTGCTTTGTTATGCATACTTTTATTCTTGCAAATAATAGTTAGTTCTTCTTCTTCCCCATCTTTCTTTGCACTCTTGCAAGCTTTTTCGTGAAGAACAGACCTTGGTTTCAAGGTTGAAGACGAAGGGCGTTAATACCTATGTTGGTCCTTATCCAACTTTACTAAACGATCTTGGACCAATAAGTCTAAACAGTTTGCACTCGTTTCAACTCAAATGGGTTCACACTCGTTTCAACTCAAATGGGTTCACACTCGTTTCAACTCAAATGGGTTCACACTCGTTTCAACTCAAATGGGTTCACACTCGTTTCAACTCAAATGGGTTCACACTCATTTCAACTCAAATGGGTTCACACTCGTTTCAACTCAAATGGGTTCACACTCGTTTCAACCCAAATGGGTTCACACTCGTTTCAACTCAAATGGGTTCACACACGTTTCAACTCAAATGGGTTCACACTCGTTTCAACTCAAATGGGTTCACACTCGTTTCAACTTAAATGGGTTCAATTAAAGGATACCTTGTTTTATGTAAACCCTAATGACATGATAGTGGTGATTTGGTTTATGTTAATCAATAAGGACTTAACCCAACCCTATCTAGAGTGATGTAATCACCATCCATTAGTAAGGAGAGAGAGAAAGTACCATTTATGGTTAAAACTCAAATAAAGTACCTTCAATGTATATGAATATGCAGGATTAGGGTATGATCCACTTATGAGAGAATCATGAAAACCCTAATTAAGATAATTGATGAGTCTTAACCTAATTTGAAAGCATCAATGATGATGTTTCTCATTCATGATGATGCTATGAGCTCATTTCACTATGAAGTGAATAGTAAACCCTAATTCTAGGGTAATCATGAGTAATGTGAATAGTAAACCCTAATTCTAGGGTAATCACGAGGAATGTGAATAGTAAACCCTAATTCTAGGGTAATCATGAGTAATTTGAATAGTAAACCCTAATTCTAGGGTAATCATGAGTAATGTGAATAGTAAACCCTAGTTCATAGTAATATGTTGAAATGAACAATAAACTCTAAACTCATGTTATTCCTTTAAGCATGAATTGTATGATCAAGATATGAGATGAGGAATTATTATTCCCAATCATAATGCAAGGGGTGAATAACCCTAAATGATGTAAACAAGGGAATCTTACCCTTTGTAAGGACATAAAAGTATAACCTTTGAATTGAAGGGTTAATTCTGTCTTATTGACTGCTGATCTGATTATGAATTGTTGATTATTATCAATTGAATTAATCATGAAGGTTCTTATAAGAGAATAATCATATCCAGGTAAGGATCATGACATCATATTCATTGAAAGCATGTCAATAGCTTATGAACGGAAATAACTATGTTGCCTAGATGCAAGTGGCATCATATGAAACTGATATGCCTTAAGGGCCATGAATGACATCAAGGTCATGCTAATAGATGACTTGATGCTGACATGTCATGTCATAGCAAGTGTTATGATGATATAAGGGTGTGAACACCCATGTTCCTGAATTATAGTGATAAGATGATTAAGAATTGATATCCATCTGATAACTGATATGAGTAATACCCATTACATTTAGTATTCTTCTGTTATAGCCATGTTTAGTACTTAAATGTTTGGAAACATGTATGATGCTAAAAGAATACTGAAATGTACCTAATAATCAAGTATAATCATATCATGTAGAGCCCTGATCATAGATCCATCATTGTCAGAGTTTAAATGATGGCGAAATAGGTTTTCCTAAGGGAACTCCTGGATCACATACTTTAGAGTATGTGGGGGAATATGGATGTGTATATCCTTACATCCTAGTGTAGGAGTTGATGTGGATGTATCTTAATCCATCAACCCTTCACTATATGCTTATACCGGGATTATGTAACACTATTATCCCAAAGGAATCTTTATACCGCATCGATGAGAGATAAACATGAAATCTTTCGATAGCGAAGAGAGTGCAGAATGCCACTGTGACTCTAATAGCGAAGTACCAGAATACCCTGGTGAGCTATATTAGCAGAGACACTAGATGTCCTGCATGTTTATCCTCATTCTGACTGAGGTAGTTGAAGGTCATGAGAATGCGACTCTTTCAATGACCTAGTATGATACCGATGCGACTCACTAGTGATCGGTTGGAGCATGAGCGGTATACCTCATCTCCGTAGGGCATAATGATGTTTGTAAAACATAATCAACCACATAGCATAACTGCTTAGGTTGAACTACGAGGAACATTGATTGATATTACATTGCTTGCATTTAATATCCTGTTCAAGTATTAGTATACATGTTCTTCATATTCCTTAATAAAGATGAGTAATTTTTATCAAGCCTGCTGTGAGTAATCTAAGTTACCTGCTCATGATATTCCTTGATTGCTTATAACAAAGTTTCTGGCGGAGAGTTATAACTCTCCCTGGGACAATTATTTAAAATTGTCTCACCCCGTAGATTTTCTATCTTTAGGTGGACGTCGAGGTCGAAGAAACCGATCTGCAGGTGGACAGTAGCAGTAGTGGCAAAACCAGGAGCAGTAGTGATTTCAGGTGGAAACACGGTGCTGTCTAGTCTTGTCGATAGAATAGTCTTCTGTCGTCTCTGTACACTCAGGTCCTAGGAGTTTGTTGATCTGACAATTTTGAAGTCTTGCGATTTTGTATCACAATGTATATAATCACTCGAGAAGTGATTTATCAGAGATGTAAACAGTTCATATTACTTTTATGAAAGGAGTTTCAAGTTTTCGAGATCTCGTTTTTGAAAGGTTTTAATTTATCGTGAGTTTTCGTATTCCGCTGTTAATCGAACCGCTTCCGCTACATTTATCTTGTGTTTTAGAGATCAGAGCGCACAATAGGGATGTCGAAAGCTTTTGGTTTGGCCATCTTAATAAGAAACTTGGGTTCTTCCATGATATGTGTTGAAGTGAAAGAAGATAAAATACCACCTAAGGTGGTGATGGTATAAAATCTGATGGAAGTGAACTGGAGGTGAACGTCATTTACAAGGCCTTACCGGCAAGAGAAGTGAAGATTTTTTGGGCATAGCTCTAGACATTCACCAGGAGCACGTGAAGATGCTACAAATGAGATGAATGGAAGATGAAGATTTTCTAGTTGCATACTATGAAGAAGGAAGAAGAAAGGTGACACCAGATCTTTTGACCCTAGACATGCTATTATGGTGGAGTATAATGTAGATGCAAGGATGGACGTAGAAGCATCCAATGTTGGTGGTACTAACCAGAGTGACAACCTTGTAGCAGAGGTATAAGAAGTTTCTATGATGGATGACCAGGGTGAGATAAGTCTAGTGATCATAAGAAAGAGATGGTTGAATAAAGTGTGATGGAGACAAACTGTACAGACCTTGGGAATTATTTCTTAGTCTGGGATGGTTCAGAAAATTAAGAGTTGAGAAAACAATGCTGGTTAGAGACCTGAAGCTCAATGTCCACTTCTAAAGGTGGAAGGGGGAAGTTGGTACCTCTCCAGGAAGGAGTGGGGGAAGAGGAAGATTCTGATAACTATAATCGCATGGAATATGTAAGATATTGATACTTAGAATCTTGACTCTAGAAAGCCTATTCCCATAATTAGGAGTTTAGAATTCTTGCTTATTTATATTTGGCCAAACTATGTTTGAGTTATACCTTAATATAGTTGTTTGTAACTGTAAAGAATGTGATGAATGCATGTAATATTAATAACTATCTCTAACATATATCAGGTTGCAACCAATAAAAGACATTATGTGGCATTAGGTTCTATATTCAACATCACATATCATAATGTACTCATATTAACATAATAATTTAAGTACATGCTAACATGTAAGTGAATTCATGAAATATTTTACATATGCTTCCTTTGCTAACTAAGATTCACATAATGGCTAAGATATGTTTAATAAGAGGTATAATGGATTAATAGATGTATGAGAATAACATTCGAGTTTCCATGACCATAAATCTGAATAACATACAAACATCTAACTTAATATTAAACTAATGGAATTAAATGTTAAATAAGTAAAAATGGGAATTTATATATAATAGGACTTAATTTAATTAATGTTGATGAGTTGATGTATTATTATAATAAATATAATGGTGAAGAGCCTAAACACCATTTGTATTAGAACTCATTAAAGAAAAGTGTAAAACCAAAGTGTATTGGAAAAATCATGATCCTTGGGTTCCAGGATAGTTTGGGTGTGATGCTTCACATTAATTGAACTATCCTAACTATCCTAATTTCATTAAGGAAATAAAAGTATAAGTTAATATCTAACATATTGAATAATATACTTAATGACCCCAAAAGTAGTAAATAATGACAAAACCAAATTCTACACCCAATGCCAAATTTGGTGATAATTGAGAAAGGTTTGATCCATCAAATAATATAGGAAAGGATATACACTTTAAAATTCTTAATAATTCAATTATTTAATAATGTGTTATGATTTTGTAATGTTTCATGCATCTAAATGTCACACACATTAAATATCGAGTTTCCTATAGTTCTCAGATTTTAATATGTCATGCAGGCTATACTGATATATCTCAAGCTTAGAATTAATTGTGGCCATTATATTTTTGATCATGAGGTGCAAATACTGTGGAATCCAACTTATAAAACATGAGATTAACTAAGCGGAAGCGAATCATTTACAGCGGATTGCTAAAAATCACTAAAAATTAAAACTTTTTGCAAAGAGATCCACACATAGGAAATCTTTTTCATTAAGATCCAAAGTATAATATTTACATTCTATTCCATAAGTACACAACCTATACTATCTCTTCTCGAGGATTACAACATCATCTATCCTATTCAACATTATATACAGACAACATAAAAACCTCGAGGCATCAAGCCAAAATCTCAGATCGATTAAATAAAAACACTGACTACTGACTCCGAGGACCTAATAGTATAGAGACGACACATAGGACTTTCTAACTATAAGACTAGACAGGCAGTATCTCCACCTGAGATATTACTACTGTCCTCGATGCTGCTGCTGTTCTTTCTCTGCTAAAGTTTTCCTGCCTCTTTGTCCACGTCCACCTAAAAACATTGGATCCCACGGGGGTGAGACAATTGTAAATTGTCCCAGCGGGAGATATAACTCTCCACCAAAACATCATATTGCAATTAAATATATAAAACTGGACAGAGGATATGAAGTTTAAAGCATTCTCATCTTAAAGCATTGTAACTATTTATGATAGAACAATAGATCAACTATTCACTTAATAAGGAATATGAAGAACATGTATATCATTTATCCTTCGTATCATACCATCATGTCAAACTTCTCTTGTGACACTCATTATCTTGATATGTCACCCATGAGACATTCTTAATTCAACTTATTGGCCTTGGCCAATCTGCTAAACAGATTTTTGGTTATATTGGACATGAGAGTGTACATCATCATGTCTTATTCAGGCATTGGTCTATACCAATCCTTTATAAATATTTCAGGCATTGGATTACACCAATCCTGTGCAACTAGTACAAGCATTAGACTTGTATTATTCCTATGTATCCATTCCAAGTATTGAACTATGTCAATCTTGTGTAACCATTCCAAGTATTGAACTATGTCAATCTTGTGTAACCATTCCAAGTATTGAACTATGTCAATCTTGTGCAACTATTCCAGGTATTGGGTTATTACCAATCCTGTGTTATTATTCCAAGTATTGGGTTATTACCAATCCTGTGTTATTATTCCAGGTATTAAACTATGTCAATCCTATGACATTATTCCAGGTATTGGGATTTAACCAATCCTGTGTTATTATTCCAGGTATTGGGTTATTACCAATCATGTGTTATTATTCCAGGTATTGAACTATGTCAATTCTGTGACATTATTCCAGGTATTGGGATTTAACCAATCCTATGTTATTATTCCAGGTATTGGGTTATTACCAATCCAGTGTTATCATTCTAGGTATTAAACTATGTCAATCATGTGTAACCTTTAAAACATTTTGTTACCTCTCACTAGGCAACAACCATCCTCATAGCTCATAAGGCCCATAAAACACCTTGTCACCTCTCACTAGGCAACCTCTAACCATATGGCTCATAAGGCCATTACACATCTTTAGAATTCAGGCATGTTCATTACTCTTAGCATTTATCATTAAATGATTCTCAGTACAAGGTATGAGTTCATTCCTCATCCTTATCATGGTATGATTACATCATACTCATTGGTTTGGCTTACCCTTATTATCAAGGTATATTAGGCTATGATTGTTAAGTTATATCAAACTCATTACATTTTATTGTAACAATTTACATAACACACTTCATATATTTCTTACTCAAATAGATTGGATTTGAAATGCATCAAGGTATATCACCTTCCTCATCACCTCTATCTTCCTTGAGTTATCAACTTATCTTGTATTAAGGCACTTCTCATCTTAATACTTTCATCCGTTGACATATCACCCTCATCATGAAGTGCATAGGTCACACACAAGAATGGTCCAACTACCATTAATGATATGGACTCATTTTAGGTTAAGGTATTGCTTACAATAAGGTTGCCTATACTCAATCCTATAAGGTATTTCACCTTTATAAGGTTTCACCCTCTGCTTTATTATCAGGATTCTATTTTGTCATCATATTGCACAAGGTTAGGGATTTAAATATTATAACTCCATTTAGAATTTCACCTACCTTTACCCTTTATTAGGGCTTTGGGGTTTCACTTACTATTCATCCCAACTAGGGTTTCTCATTACATCACCCTCAATTAGTGTTTCTCATGGCATTACCATAAATTAGGGTTTCTCATGGCATCACCATCAATTAGGGTTTCTCCTTTCCTATCAATGGGGGATACTCATCCCAAATAGGGTTTCACTCTTTATTCCCATAATTGGGGTTTTACATTATGTTACCTTGAACTAGGGTTAAGATTCATTAACCTTTTGGATTAGGGTTTCATGATCTCTTTATTAAGGATCATAAACTAATCATCACATGATCAACACTCATATATGAATTCCTCTCTATCTTCCTCCCAACTTGATTAGGTCACATCAACCCTTCAATCAAATACATACAACTATGGTTAACATAGTGTACTAAGACATTACTCTCATAACCTTTTAGGGTTAATTAATCTAAAGGTATTGATCATCTAGGTACTTTAGGGTTTCAACCTTTGTACCTAGCCTTAATAATCATCATTGGATCAATGGATCATTCATCATCTTAATTCTCAAGAGATTCAATCACATTGGACTTCCATTACATAAGGTATCCAAATGAATTGACCAATTGGATCTTCTATTACAATAGGTATCCAAGTGGATTAACCAATTGAGTCCTCAATTAAATTAGGTATCCAAAAGGATTAACCATATTGATCATCAAACAATTTGATTACTTGGGCCCCAAACGGTCTTGGTCTTTCAAAGTTCAAACGGTTTGAAACCGTTTGGTAAAAGTGACCTTCAAGATCGTTTGCTAAAGTACCTTTTTGAAACCGCATGAACTCAACCGGTTTGGGATCGTTTGGTCCCAAATGGTCTTGAGACTGTTTGGACTCAAACGGTCTTGAAACCATTTGGTCCAAACCTCCTCAAAACCGCATGGGCCAAAGATGGTCTCAACTACTCCAATCGGTTTAGGGTTCTCAATGTTGATTCCATCAACCATTGTATTCATGTAACTAATCATCAATTGGACCTATCAGCATACTTTGATTGAGTTAAGTAGGTCATCCTTCAACTGATTTGACTCTCAATTGACCCTCAATTGGTCATCAATTAGGGTTTGAATCAATTGGATTAGGGTTTGGAATCGATGATCCTTCAACACTAATCAATGTGTAACTAGTTACTTTAAAACTATTGGACCATCATCCAAATTGAACATGACCTGACCCCAAACGGTCTTGAGGTCATTTGGATGACCACCAAACGGTCTTGAGACCATTTTCCCATCTCATCACTCAAATCCAAGTAATCCAATTAGGGTTTGGATCATTGGATTGATCACCAAACCTGTCACGCCCCGATCTCACATTAACCACAAACCATGAGATTAGGACGCGACAGGATGGGATTTACACAAAAGCCAACCACTCTTTACTTTTTTAAAACATTTTAAAGAGATTGAAAAGATAATCTGTTTAATGCTGTAAAATGAAACTGAACAAACTGCGGGAGCAACTTTATAAACTGACTAGCAATATAAACAGAGTCTACAACATTTTACATTGTTTGACATAAATAAAGCATAACAGTTAATTTACATCTTATACACATTCTCTCTCTCTCTCACACACCTTGTCCCACAGATCGAGGGGAAAGGACTAAGAGACCTCTAACTACTAGCTACGAACCTTCTATTGACTAGGCGTTAGGATGAAACGATTCTTCAGATATCCTGCTGCTGATGATAACCTGAAAATGTTTTGAGTAGAGGTATGAGCCTACTCGCTCAGTGAATAGCATTTCACTTAGCTATCACTAAACAACTCATCAGGTTTATAAACTGAAAATAAACATATATGCAGAACTAGGCAAGGCAGTTCTAATAACATAACAGATTTACAGAATATAAGCACATTTCCAAGCATCAACAGGTAATTCAGATAAATGAACAGTTATATAAATTTACTGTGAACCTACTTGATTATTTATTCATTTTATTATTATGCCCTAAATATATGCAGTGTACTCTGCATATAAAGATCCGCAGCAAGTTCATGCTATGGCCCCACCGTACAAGACTTAGCGACACACCCGGGGGGTGCTAAGTCTGACTACTCGTCCTGGTCTGCACAGGACACAGGCTCCTCGGCCTCCTCGCACAACCACGTGTGCTGCACAACCACGTGTGCTCTCGACTCCTCCTAAAACCTGAGTACACCGGCGGAGAGTCACAGGGTTACCTTCGCGACACAAGCACGAATGGTGTTAGATAACTGTTTTTTCTGTTGATATCGCAATGCCATTGTGACACAAGCACAATTGTTGTTAGACACTGCCCTTTTCTCTTTCCTCGTTTGTCCGCGACACAAGCACGGATGATGTTGCAACACGAGTTTCACCCCAAAGTTGCAGACCCGTCTAAGGGGTTCTACAGTGTTAAGGCACCTAGGTCTATACTTGATTAACAAATAAACATTTACACAGAAATATCACATTTCATGCATTTTGCACAATCTAAACATCACAAAAAGCACATATATATATTTATCATAATTAAACATGATTCAGAATCATTTATCCAGATTCAATGCTAAACACCTATATTTGAAATCAATAAATACATTGCAACAATAATACGGGAAATTGCATCATTTTTACTAAGCATATTAAGTAATTCAATTCCAATGAATCTAACATACTCTATTTTATGTACTACACTGTTTAAAAGTTATATCATTTGATACAGAAGCAATTAAGTATTTAAATTGAGTTAAATACTGATTTCTAAATGAACTACTACTCACCCACTTCGGTGTGTTCGTATACACCGAAAGACGTCCACAACCACGCCTAATTCTGCCCTTTACAGCAGAGTGCACGCCGTGCACCTGGGCAGAAACTCGTTCCGCTATCTGTAACTTTGCACGCCGTGCAAATTGATTTGCACGCCGTGCAACCTGTGCAGAAATGAAACACTCATTGAAGATTAACTAGATTAAAGTCGAATCAAGGACTATGAGTTGCTCGTGGCTAGGGGGCTGCAGAAGCTTACTTGGACCTCAAAATCGGACTCAAGGGTGTTGCTTGGTGCTGCTGCTCGCACCCAAATGGCCTCCTGGCCATTGTTGCAGCTGTTGCTGCTCTTGCAAGATGGGGTGCCGCCCCTTGCTAGGTTGAGGTGCAGGTGGCGCAATGGAGGCGGGGTGCTGCGTTTTCTTGTCTAGACCTGAAGGATGGAGTCGGGGCAGCCGTTTGGTGGTGCTTGCTCGCCCAATCGGGCACCTGGCCGCCGTTGCGGCTGCTTAGCTAGCCTCTGCTGCTGGGCGCCGCCTAGCAGCTTGGGGCATCCAAGAAATGAGAAAGGAGAAGGAGGGGATTGGCAGGTGTTGCGGATTCATGCTTGAGGCACTAGGACGAGCTCAAGGTGTCGTCCCCGGGTTCTGGCCACACCAAATGAGCCCCTCCCTGGGCGCTGCTTCATGCAGCTCCAGCTGCAGGTCGGCTTCCTGATTGGGGCGCCACCCTGGTGGTCCTGGCCGCGGGTAGGGGAGAGAAGGGAAGAAGGAAGGAGGTAGAAGGAAGAAGGTGGCGTTGCTGGTCGGAGCTAGGGCTCAAGGAAAATCGCCCCATGGTCGCACGATGCCTCTGCTGCTGGCTGGAGCACCACGCAGCAGGTGAAGGAGAAGGTTGGGCGCAGCAAGTGGTAGGGGCGAGGATGAAGAAGAAGAAGAGAGGGATGTGGGCGCTGCTGGTTGGAGCTATGGAGCTCGAATCGCCCTGCCCTCACTCCTTGGCTACGGCCGAACGGCCTGCAGCTGCTTGGCGCCACTCTGTGCGGGTCCTGTTCCATCGGGAAGAAGAACAGGAGAAGAGATAAGCGTGACAAGGGAAATAAAGGTTATAAAGTGGCCGACCCACTTAAAGAAGTAATAAATGGGAAAATTGCAGCCAAGTCCAAGGATTTGGAAAATTGCATAACTATTGGCTCAAATGTCCAAATCAAGCGATTCTTTTTGCAACGTTTTAAGCACGAGGTCCTCTACACCCTTAAAGAAAGAAATAATCGTAATTGGATGGTCTCGCCTGATCAAAGTACTAAACACATCTGTGATTACTTGATTCAACTTAATGTACTAAATAATCAATATAGATATCATTAATTGCCTCGGGTGATTCAAACTCAATTATTGATTCACATATTGTCTTATCTTAATTATTCATGATGTTTAACAAAAACTTCGCAATAAATGAGGTGTTTCACGTAATTCGAGGTATTTATTGACTAACCTTGATATGGGTCGTAACAATCTCCCTCCCTTATAAGAATTTCGTCCCAAAATTCCTAAAAGAGAAAAGGAAACTTGTTACGCACATCTATCCCAAAACTCCCATGTGGTTCCTTCTAGGTTGTAGTTTTTCCACAAAACCTTCTCTAAGGTATCTCACGATTCGTGAGTTTCTTGATCCTCCGATCAATCATCTGTATAGGTCCCTTAACCTAGGACACATCTGATCTGATTCCAGATTGACCCACAAAACATTGTCTTTCCAGAATCGTTATAACAGTAACTCAATTTATGATAACTACTGAGAAATTATCATACTATACATGCAGACAAACTAAAATTCTTAAATAAACAGAATGCATGTCAATCTGGTACTAAATTAAAATCATGCAATTTAATTGTTAAATTCATCACTACATATCATACTGAATATTGATATCAAAATACTTGATTCATCGTACACCCTATCCTTAGGGTTTTCATTTGCCTTGTTCATTCATCACATGCCAACACCCTACTCTTAGGGTTATCTCATTCACTAATCACATGGCAACACCCTACTCTTAGGGTTTCCATTATCTCATCTGTTTGATTGCAATTCAAATCACAATACGGTATCATTCCAGAACTGGAAGAGCAGTACATTCAAAATCGTTGTAATTACTGAGTAACCTTTATATCATGCATGCAGGCAAATTTAAAATTCATAGATATTTCAAACTCAATCAATTTTAGCACATACATACTGAATTCATGTAATTGAACATCTTGTGACACCAATAAAAGTAATTTTCTCCACTAATAAGAAACCTTCTGTAATATTTATCAATTATCTGAAATTTCTCGAAGAACGTGCATATTAACCAAATTCCTGGTTTATGCATCACATAACTTAATTAAGAGTTATTTTCGTATCATAACACAAATATTTAAAAGTACGTGAGAGTTCTAATAGTATCTCAGAGAAACGTGTCCATTCATGAAAATTTTAAGTCATACACATTAACATAACAGGAAGCATGCAATTAGGTTTATTTACATATTTTAATGCTGTCTTGCTAGCTTGAAATCATGCATCTAATGATTTACCAAATCTGTATTGTCCGGGCTTATACCCAAACCGTACCATTATCGTTTGTGTATTTCTAAACTCATCATTCACACTAAGCAAACTCTATAAGATTTAAATGTTCTTCCCAACTTCCACTGAAAAGCAAAACACATGCTCTTAGCATGTACTCAAGAGTCTGAATGGTCCTCTCAGACTGACCATCCGTCTGCAGATGAAAAGGTTGTACTAAATCTTAACTTTGTGCCCGAAGCACGATGCAACTGTTTCTGCAACCTAGATGTGAACTTAGGATTTCAAAATGACATGATTGAAACTGGATTACCAAACAACCTAATTATTTCATCCATGTATATCTTAGTCAAGTTTTGAGACATCAAAGGTTGACTTAATATGAAGAAAGCGAGCAGACTAAATTAGTCTATCCACAATCATTCATATCAAATCACAACCTCTAGGTGTCCTGGGTAATCTTACCACAAATTCCATTGTGATAAATTCCCACTCTCATTCCAGCATAGAAAAGATTACAAGGTAGCTATAGATTTTTAGGGTTCAGCCTTAACTTACTGGTATACACTACTTATAACCACATACTTAGCTACATCCCTCTGCATACCTGACCACTCGTTTCAACTACTTGGAATTCATATTCATCTTAGTTTTTTTTCCTGAAAGCATAACATACATCAATTCATACACTTCCATAAGAATCTTTTCTTTCAGCCTTTTCCCCTTAAAAGAATTTACACTATCTCGAGGTACACACAACATGTCATGCTAATACAACACCTTATCATCTAAAAACTTAAACTCTGGTCTCTTTTCCTCCTATCATGTCATGCATGGTCTGGTTTAACTCACTATCACCCTATTGTGGTTTCTTAATGTACTCATAAGAAGTAGGCTTAACTTACATCTGTACCATCAAATCACTCTGTGTTGTCATCCCTAAGCCTAAGTTCAACTTCCACATTTCTACTAACAGGTCTCAATTTGAAACCTGCCATAGAGAACGCATTAACTGTTGAACTTGACTTTCTGCTGGAAGCATCATTCACCACATTCTCTTTACCAGGGTGGTGATCTATTGTCACATCATAAAGATAGTGACGCCATGTCTTAAAAACATGAACTACATCAACCATCTTCAGATCATATCTCGGGTAATACTCCGATTTCTATGCTACCTTCTTATGGCTACATTTTAGCTTTATGTTTTACTCTATTTTCTAAGTCATTTCATGTTGCTCATGTACCGTTTAGATTATCTACCTCAAAACCCTAG
Source organism: Alisma plantago-aquatica (assembly GCA_963693085.1). Lineage (NCBI taxonomy): Eukaryota > Viridiplantae > Streptophyta > Magnoliopsida > Alismatales > Alismataceae > Alisma > Alisma plantago-aquatica. The sequence continues at coordinate 448,108,458 of OY856410.1, read as the reverse complement.
GTCACTATCAAAGCCAGTTTACTTTTCATAGAACAAATCTCAAGATCTTGTTTTACAAAGATACTAGTATTCAAGGTTACATCACTAATGATATCCTTTAAACTACTACGATTTTAATCATTCTAGGGTTTCATCCTTTATTAATAACATAGCATTATTGTGTGTGTGTGGTCGATTATATAAATCAACTTGAGTTGCTTGGGTCAATAGCATATTAACCCAACACTCAACTTTAATTACATTAGCTGAAAATTCAGTTTTCATAATAGTTTCTGTAATGCGTTTATTAAATAGCTAACAGAAACTCCAAAATTTCTGGAAATTTTATATGTTGTTCCTAATGAAGTTTCAGACCTCCAGTAAAAATTTGAGATCATTTCAAGTTACCAATAATTAATTAAAAATCGAACAGTACGCTGCTATATAGCAGTCTGCAGCAGATTCGGTCGAGTTGCAACTCGACCGACACCTTACTGTAGAGATCAAAAGTCATCCAAAAATTACGCCAAATTAATAGTGTCTAAAATTTGTGATTTTCAAACATAGTTAAAATTTGAGATCAATTGGATATACCTATAATAAGATAAAATTCAATTACAACACTGCTATATAAATCTGAAAAAAGTGATCGGTCGAGTTTGAAACTCGGCCGATAAACAAGTCAGAGCATTATTCAAAAATTTTGATATTCTCCAATGTTGTTTATATTTCATACATCCAAATCATATCCAAAATTGGGCTAAATCAGAGTTACACATAAAATACTAAAAATCATTTAGTGAGACATTCTATTTATCAAATTCTGTATTCATATGTCATTAAAATCCTAATTTGGGCCAATTAGGGTCTATGCTTCTCAAACCCTAATTCTCAAGACAAAAGAACATTTATACTTCTATTCTTATTTTACTTGTTAATAGGAGTCATTAGATCCCAGTAACGCATCCTGCCAGCCGGACCAGGCCGAACCTGTAGTCCTGAAGCCAAGAGCTACTCGGATTAATCAACCCCTATTAATCTAAAACATGTGGAAAGAATATCCACTCAGGGCAACCTCATTTAAACACAGTTTTGGGTCTACATTAATACAAAGGAAACAAATATTAAACAATTCACTTCATGACACAACAATATAAAAGAATTATGTTTACTTTACAAACTGGAAATTTCATTTCATGCATATAAAAGCATTTCTAGTGATCTTTAAATCAGATAAACAATAATAGACAAGAGTTGAATCGCATCTTATATGTAATCTCTTTATTCCTTTGTTAATTTCTGATCTCTTAACCCTAAGATTTCTAGGGTTTTCTCTCTAGCCTATCCTTCCTCTGCATACCTGGCCAGGGCATCCAGAGAAGAACAGACAAAGTAGCTTGATACTGGTCAATCTAAGTATTCAGACACCTGGCCAGGGTATCTAAACACTCAGACCTTCCAGAGCTAAAACACATCATTCATTATTCTCCTTATTTATAACTTTATCTTTTGACCCTAATGATTCTTAACAACTCATCTTAAGCTCATTACTTGATTCTCGTGACCACATCTTCTTCCTGCTATCTGCAATAGTATAACAGAACACTTCCTGTTAGAAGATTACAGATAGAAGAAAGACACCTAAACCTTAATCCTATTGGTCTCTTATCGTCCCCTGACCTTGAGTAACTACGTACTCAAACCTCGCTCTGATACTAAAACTGTCACGCCCCGATCTCACATTAACCACAAACCATGAGATTAGGACGCGACAGGATGGGATTTACACAAAAGCCAACCACTCTTTACTTTTTTAAAACATTTTAAAGAGATTGAAAAGATAATCTGTTTAATGCTGTAAAATGAAACTAAACAAACTGCGGGAGCATCTTTATAAACTGACTAGCAATATAAACAGAGTCTACAACATTTTACATTATTTGACATAAATAAAGCATAACAGTTAATTTACATCTTATACACATTCTCTCTCTCTCTCACACACCTTGTCCCACAGATCGAGGGGAAAGGACTAAGAGACCTCTAACTACTAGCTACAAACCTTCTATTGACTAAGCGTTAGGATGAAACGATTCTTCAGATATCCTGCTGCTGATGATAACCTGAAAATGTTTTGAGTAGAGGTATGAGCCTACTCGCTCAGTGAATAGCATTTCACTTAGCTATCACTAAACAACTCATCAGGTTTATAAACTGAAAATAAACATATATGCAGAACTAGGCAAGGCAGTTCTAATAACATAACAGATTTACAGAATATAAGCACATTTCCAAGCATCAACAGGTAATTCAGATAAATGAACAGTTATATAAATTTACTGTGAACCTACTTGATTATTTATTCATTTTATTATTATGCCCTAAATATATGCAGTGTACTCTGCATATAAAGATCCGCAGCAAGTTCATGCTACGGCCCCACCGTACAAGACTTAGCGACACACCCGGGGGGTGCTAAGTCTGACTACTCGTCCTGGTCTGCACAGGACACAGGCTCCTCGGCCTCCTCGCACAACCACGTGTGCTCTCGACTCCTCCTAAAACCTGAGTACATCGGCGGAGAGTCACAGGGTTACCTTCTCGACACAAGCACGAATGTTGTTAGATAACCGTGTTTTCTATTGATATCGCAATGCCATTGTGACACAAGCACAATTGTTGTTAGACACTGCCCTTTTCTCTTTCCTCGTTTGTCTGCGACACAAGCACGGATGATGTTGCAACACGAGTTTCACCCCAAAGTTGCAGACCCGTCTAAGGGGTTCTACGGTGTTAGGGCACCTAGGTCTATACTTGATTAACAAATAAACATTTACACAGAAATATCACATTTCATGCATTTTGCACAATCTAAACATCACAAAAAGCACATATATATATTTAAATAATTAAACATGATTCATAATCATTTATCCAGATTCAATGCTAAACAACTATATTTGAAATCAATAAATACATTGCAACAATAATACAGGAAATTGCATCATTTTTACTAAGCATATTAAGTAATTCAATTCCAATGAATCTAACATACTCTATTTTATGTACTACACTGTTTAAAAGTTATATCATTTGATACAGAAGCAATTAAGTATTTAAATTGAGTTAAATACTGATTTCTAAATGAACTACTACTCACCCACTTCGGTGTGTTCGTATACACCGAAAGACGTCCACAACCACGCCTAATTCTGCCCTTTACAGCAGAGTGCACGCCGTGCACCTGGGCTGCATGCCGTGCACCTGGGCAGAAACTCGTTCCGCTATCTGTAACTTTGCACGCCGTGCAACCTGTGCAGAAATGAAACACTCATTGAAGATTAACTAGATTAAAGCCGAATCAAGGACTATGAGTTTCTCGTGGCTAGGGGGGCTGTAGAAGCTTACTTGGACCTCAAAATTGGACTCAAGGGTGTTGCTTGGTGCTGCTGCTCGCACCCAAATGGCCTCCTGGCCATTGTTGCAGCTGTTGCTGCTCTTGCAAGATGGGGTGCCGCCCCTTGCTAGGTTGAGGTGCAGGTGGCGCAATGGAGGCGGGGTGCTGCGTTTTCTTGTCTAGACCTGAAGGACGGAGTCGGGGCGCCGCTCTGTGCGGGTCCTGTTCCATCGGGAAGAAGAACAGGAGAAGAGATAAGCGTGACAAGGGAAATAAAGGTTATAAAGTGGCCGACCCACTTAAAGAAGTAATAAATGGGAAAATTGCAGCCAATTCCAAGGATTTGGAAAATTGCATAACTATTGGCTCGAATGTCCAAATCAAGCGATTCTTTTTGCAACGTTTTAAGCACGAGGTCCTCTACACCCTTAAAGCAAGAAATAATCGTAATTGGATGGTCTCGCCTGATCAAAGTACTAAACACATCTGTGATTACTTGATTCAACTTAATGTACTAAATAATCAATATAGATATCATTAATTGCCTCGGGTGATTCAAACTCAATTATTGATTCACATATTGTCTTATCTTAATTATTCATGATGTTTAACAAAAACTTCGCAATAAATGAGGTGTTTCACGTAATTCGAGGTATTTATTGACTAACCTTGATATGGGTCGTAACAAAACCAGCATTTGATTGCACTTCAACTTAGTATCTTTGGATCATCAAACACCTAACCATAGTCAACCCTAGACCTCCAAACGGTCTTGGGATCGTTTGGATGACCTCCAAACCGTTTAACCATATCATCATCATTAACCATGCCATTCAATTAAGGTTTGGATCCTAGGATTGGTCACCAAATCAGCAATTGATTGTACATCAACTTAATATCTTTGGGCCTTCAATTGCTCAACCATACTTAACCCTAGACCCCCAAATGGTCTTGGGTGATCACCAAACGGTCTTGAGACCGTTTGGGTGATCCGCAAATGGTTTTGAAACCGTTTGGGTCTATCAACCCAAAGCATCATCTCAATCACTTGCAAAATCAGCACTTAGCCGATTAGGGTTCATACCATATCTTTGGATCTTCAAACACTTAACCATACTCAAACCTAGACCTCCAAACGGTCTTGTGTGACCCCCAAACGGTCTTGAGACCGTTTGGGTGATCCCCAAATGGTTTTGAAACCGTTTGGGTCAATCAACCCAAGTTTCCAACTTAATCAAATTACAAAACAGCACTTAATCCGATTAGGGTTTTGGTGATTGATGGACCTTCAACTCATGAACCAATTGGAACTAATAAATAATAATTGATAGGTCATTAACCTAGATCATTTTAAACAGATCTCCAAATGGTCAACGCTGGTCAACACCACCAAACGTTCTGAAACCATTTGGTCTCATGCGGTTTGGTGAAACCGTTTGCTTCTAAACGGTTTGAAACCGTTTGCTCCCAAACGGTTTGGGAAACCATTTGAGCAACAAAAGTAAACTGTTTGCCTTGGATATTTTGGAGAGGTGTGTGCTTATCATCTTCAAGCTCTAAACTCATGAAACCTTCTGTGGTTTCCATGGTGATTGCATCAATCAACCAAAACAAATTTCAGGAATGTAAAAAGGATCACCAAGTGATAAGGAATTAATTGAAATAACAATATTAAGGGTTCAAGTTATAAAACCCACCTCCAATTGAGCTCCAAAGGTCCAATATCACGTCAAAAATGATGTATGAAGCTCTTGCAACTCCCCCTAGGCTCGTCCTCAAGCTTTTGGTTGAAAAGTTTGGCTAGGGTTGAAGAGGAGATCAAATTAAGAAGAAATCAATTATTTACTTTCAATTTCCACCATGGAATCTAGGGGAAAAGAGGTCAAGAACCTTACCAACAGGTTGGTGTCGTCCTCCTCCTGTTACTGAGCTTCTCTTGGGGTCGGACAAGGCAAAGAAAGAAAGGAAATCCGAAAAGAAGTCCTTAAGTGAGTGGAAAAAGGGATATGTATAAGGAAATCCCAAGGAGAGAGAAAATGGGATTATTTCCTTTAATTCCCAAAATAATTTCCACCAAATCCCTCTCCATTTCTTGGCCATGAATCCATATTCATGTTATTTCAAAACCTCTTTATTATACAAGAATAAAGGGAAAAGAAATTAAGCACCTTAACCCTTATAATATTAATATCCATTTTTGAGTGGAATTTCTTTTTCTTATAATAATGGTGAGTGGAATTTCACCTCCTTAGGATATTCTCGTGCCTTTGCAAGGCTTAATCTCGTCCACACACATCTGAATCTAACCATTTTAATTTTGTTTGAAGGCCCCTTCAATTATTTTATTTATTTTTGCATTAAATTGAATTAGGGTTCCAATTAGGCTTAAATCTTGATTATTTTAATATCAAGATTCTCTCTCCTACAACTTAATTCAAATGAGGCGCCCCTCTCATTTTCTTTTCTCTAAATGATGTAAAGAAACATTAGGGAGCATATTGAATTGGTAATTTTCATATTGAACCTTAGGTTTTGGGTAAATTGCACTTTACACCAAAACTAGGTTTTAATGCACAAACATTGTCCAACAAGCTCTATCTTGGTGTCCCAACTTGTGGAAACCATACCACTACATCATATTCATTCTTATTATGTCTCAACATCAGAGGAACATATTATTATGTAACATTTGTAAGTTAGCCCCTTAACTTGGGTAATTTGCACTTTAGTCCAAAATAAGCAAACATTGCTTCAACATTGTTCAAAGATGACCAAAATTGAAATATAAGTTCCTCATGAGCCCTAATTACTTTTCACAAGATAAGATTAAGCATATAATCATCTTTATTTATTAAAACACCTAGGGTTAAATAATAACCCAGGTTAGGGATGTTACAAATACCTTCTCCGATCTCATCTAAATAGGCAAGACCGACAATTTTTTGGAAACAATAGTGTTAATTATTTCACACAATTTTTCTTATATTATTTATCTTTTTCCCCAAGTTCCTCTCCTCCATATCCCCCCATTTCTACATTTATTGATACTACATTTGTTATGATTTCATCTATTATAAATCCCTAACCTTTTCTACCACCTTCATCCCCCTATTCTTTCCCTATTTATCACCAATCATCTTTTCCTTTCCCATTATCTTTTCTTTTAGAATAATCAAACATCTGGAAACCCCTCCTTCAATTGCCCTCAGAACTGTAGTAGATCAAACCAACAATTAGTTGCCATGGGTTCCCCTCCCCATGCACCTCCAGAATCCAATTTCCCTGGGTGCCATCCTAGGTTCTCCAATGACCATCTCACCTTGGGACGACTATGCGACCTCCAAGTTTCATTTCATGAATCTAGGCAACACTTTAGGAAGTATCAATTTCTTATGTGAAGGTTCATTTACATTTACCCTTTTCTATAGGTCCTCCTTCTTACCCTTGTTTAAATCCAATCCGGTTGGGGTATCTAGTTAAGTGTTTGATAGGTTCTCACTTTCTTCCTCCCCTTTCTGACTCTAGAAATTCCTTCTCAATTGTTCTTTTCTATTTTGATGTTGCCTAAGTAGACTTCAACTCATTCTTATTTCCAGTCATGGCAAAGGACCCCATCCAGTCGCCTGTGCACCACAAGGTCTGACCATGAGGTTGTTGGAACCATGAGAGCCTCAGGAACAAGGTGTAGAGATTTTGATTCATGAGTTTTTCATCAAGAAGCGAGGTAAAAAGATCAAATCCATGCTTGGAGTGTATAGAATTCTTGCTACATTGGTTCTGAGAAATCATGATAATAGAAACCCTGATTTATCCTCAAATTCATTTCAATTTGTCACACTTGGTTTTGGGTTCTATCATCTTTCACACTTTATTTGACGTGTTGTATTCACATTGGTCCTAGTTATAAAATTATCCTATCACACATCATAAAATCAATGCGTATTCCAGAAGTATTTTGGTCATTGGACCTATTTTTTATTTATGAAATTCATGAAAATGCTTTAACTTTCTTAGTTCATAACTAATGGTAGATAGATCAAAAAAATAAAATAAAAAATGTATTGGAATAAAAAAATTAGAACCAATGATACAAGTTTCATCCCCTGATCCCAATATAAGTATATGGCATTTTTAGGGATTTTCCTAATAGTTAAAATTTTAGAAATTCATAACTAGAAATATATAAGTAAAAATGTAAAGTAATATATGATATGAACTAATTTTTTTTTTATGTATAAGATAATATATGTTTTTTATAATCTAATTCAACCATAATGAAAAGGCATAAATTATGGGTTTATGCAATTAATGTGAAGTTAATCCTAATTTCCTATGCATGTAAGAGGTGCCTTTTGTATTGGATTTGGAACTAGAACTAGATCTAGATATGTCTAGATTCTATTTGAGGTTGGATTCCTTACTTCTATATTGAAAATTACCCATGATTATCATTATTTTGGTCATTTGCCATATGTTGCCATATACACTTTTCTCTCTCCCCTCTAAGAAGCTGGACAATGTAAGTTAGATGATATGAGTCTTTTGTTGGATATTCTTATTCACTCAAAATTATACTTTGCTTCATGATGAAATCCTAATTGTGGAATTTAACCAAGTTGTTCCTTATTGTGAGATGGAACTGTAATTTTGACCACTTTTGTGTTGAATGCTTCCTGTTGTCCATTTATGTGGCGGGGATCTTATTCATTCTATTTATAATATTGATCTTTCACTTTCCTCTACATTTATGAATGATTTGTGATTCAGTAGCCCTAGAGTAATATAATTATTTGTTTTTCATGTTTTATTCCCCTATGATATATTATTAGACGCTTAGATTTTATCCCTCCTACCATGCATTGAGGTTTTAGTATTACTGCACTTTTATATATTATGATGGAGGATTGTATGCCCCATACCCCATCTTGTATACCAAGGGAGTTTTATTATGTACCAATCTTTGTCAAGTTTTGGGTTATGTGCCCTAAATGTGACTGGCTTTATATTTCACTAGTGTTATGCTCATGTCACTTGCATGCTGGTTGATTATTGTTGATGAAGGGTATGTGCCTTAATTTATTTGTTTATGCTTATGTAGAACATCTTTTTAGTGATGAATACATATTCATCCTAGATTTAGATACATTTTTAGCATAGTTTTGCACTCATTTTCATCATTTTAGTTTAGAAAGAACTAACATTTAGATATATTGATTTTATGCTAATTTATAAGTTTTAATCCATTTCCCCCATTTCCATGGCATGCTTGAACTTAATTGTATGTGAGAAGTGTAGGAGGTAGTGATCCCAAGAAATTTTTGATATAATGTATTGATTTTTCAATGATATGAGCCTTTACGAGGTAATAGTCAACCTTTTCTTAAAAAGAATTGATTTTTTGATGATCCAAGCCTTTGTCAAGAGAAATTGTTGCCCTTTATTTTGTCACACAAAACCCCCATCGACGTAGGCCCAATGACCCAAATCATTTGTCCCCTATGGTGGGTTTACCTCTTTCAAGAATTTCATCGACCGAACGGGAAGTCTGGCTCATTGGTCATGTGTTCGCTAAGATTCCTACTTGATGAGATCTAGTATTCATCGATCGACCGAACTTCATCCCGGCAAGGATAAGACCAACAAAAACTCTTCACTCGACTATAGTTTTCCCCAACTAGAATCCTTTAACCTGTCAGCTGATGAAAATCCTACAACCCATTGACCAACGAGATTACAACCCGAAGAGTTTCCTGTCAAACAAGAATCCAATACTTCACACCGATGGTAAGACTGAAGTTTCACAACAACATTTCATCTACCTCTTGACACTAACCTCTCATGTCCATGATGGCTATACAAAGTGACTAGGGAGGGTTCCAAACCCTAACCCTCTCCAATAAATGGAAGACCATAGTTACCGTAAAAAGTATCCACACACCACACTGCAAAGATGCCAGTTTTGTTCTAGATCCTCCACTCTAGCTGTCGTCAACCACCCTCTATTAATTGCTCTATTCCAATCTTCAACATCGCTCTGTAGTTATAATCTAGAAGGAATTCACAACCAAGGACACCCCAACCATCAATCCATCATCTTCTCAATCTACTCGCTTCCATAAAAGCATATCCATTCCTCAAGGAAAGAGAGACCGACAATCCAAAAACCCATATTAGACAAATGTCCAGGATGTTTTCTTGTTGTTCTTTGGACATTTTCATCCTCAATTTTGAAGAGTCGTTCATGTACATCATGGTTCCAATATCCTCTTATTTTGTGATGATGACTTCTTCTTCTTTCCTTTATTCTATCGCATTTGTATATGCTACCATGAGTGAGTAATACTCTCGTTAGGGTGCGAGGAGTAGCCCCACTACCCTATTTTGTTCTCCTTTTTGTATCTGTTATTGTATGGACCATTATATGTTTTAAATCAAACATTTTTATACTTATATTCTTACTTGATCATCAAGTTTATATGTAAATCATATCTTAGAAGTAAAGTACCTTGAACCTAGGATCTAGTATATCAATTGACTAATGTGAAACCCTTAATGAGATTTTCAGATAGGTGTTTTCAAGACGATAGATTCATAAATGCTATATAATGCGACAAAGATCTTAGAGTGATATCTATCTGAGTCTTAATCCTAACGCCAAAAGGGGGATTTTTCTGGCCTCGACATATATATATATATATATATATATATATTTCAATGCTTAATATGATGTAGTGAGAGAGTGAATGATATGTAGTGGTGGTGAAAGCCATTCCACCCTAGTGTTCCCATCATTTGATACATCTATACTTGGATCCCGTGTTTTGTTATATGCTATCTTAGTTTAATCAAACAATCAACCATCTTGTGTTAAGTGCTAGTTCTTACATGGTTACTTTGATCAGTTTACTTATTAAATACATCATCCTATGAGTTTGACCCTAAACCATACTATGAAAAGATCCATCCTCCTGTGGGTTATAGATTTTTTACTTGTTTAGGTAAACTATAGGGATTTCACCCCTAGTGAACTTGATGGTGCAGTAAAAGCCACACCCTAGAGAATTTTTTCCTTGTTTAGGTAAACTCTAAGGATTTCACCCTTAGTGAACTTGTTGGTGCAGTAAAAGCCACATAAATTTTTTTGCATCATTTCTGAAGCCAAAATGATTTTCTAATCTTTCTAACCGACTAGTATTACTTAGGAGTTTGGTTTTTTCAATTGATGCTATTGCATATCATCTTGAATCTAAATTATCTCCAAACTATCTAAACTTGGTAGTTTTCATTTCACATGTGAAAACTCTTGCATATGCTACACTCTTCTAGTGTTGATTTGATTGCACCCATTAACCCTAAGATCAGAGGAAACTATCACATGCTCCTTCATGAAAAAAGATCTAAAATGAACAAGAAGGAAGTCAAACATAGAGTGCAAGTGGTACTTAATGCAAAAAGAGAGAGGCTTGTGGCTGAAGCTAGATCTATTGTGCAAGTCAAGCAACAAGCAGCCACAAAGGTAGAATGATAGAAAGAATTACTATAATTATCTATCCCTAGAGTTGCAGACATCCACAACCCAGTTTTCTATCCAAACATTATGGCTCCCAACTTTGAAATCAAAGTGCAATGGGTGACGATGATGGAAAACAATAGTTTTGAAGGGAGGCCCAGTGAGAATGCACACGATCATCTAGAAAAGTTCACAGATCTGTGTGGATAAAGCAAGCATGCCAACATCTCTGATAAATCCATGAAGCTACAACTATTCTACTACTCTCTAACCTACAAGAACAAGGTTTGGTCCAATTCCCTTGATGACTGCATCATCAAAACATTGACAGAACTTCAGAACAAGTTCTTAAAGAAGTTCTTTCCACCCTCACTCACTTATCAAATTCTAGGGGTGATTACTCAATTTAAGAAACTCCCAAGAGAAACTTTATTTGAAGCCCTATAATGTTTAAAGGAGACTCTACACAGATGCCCCAACCACAAAATGTCTTCATCCCATTTGATTAAGAAATTCTATAGCATAGTAGATAATGATGCCAAATAGTTCCTTGATGCTGCCTCCAACGGAAAATTCATGTGGAAAAGCTTTGATGATGCATATAACGTTGTGAGTAGGGGATCTGAGAACCAGGCTAATTAAGACTCATCCCATAAGGGAGGTGTTGACAAGGCAGAAATGGTAGAAGAAAAACCAAAGCTCATGCAATTGTTGAATCCTTGATGGCCCTAGCCTCAAGAAAGACAATCTCCAATCCACCCTCTTGAGGAATGGGAAAAGAGGACCATCCCCTTTTCAATCTAAGGCAACCCAGGAGATTTACTAGGTTTGTAGTACAGAGGAGAACACAAGTCTAGAGTACAACCACCTATACCAATCAACAATGAACATGTACGGACCCCAATTCAATAGTAGCCCCCTCATTGAAGAAGTCATTGTCATCATTTTGGGATAGGGGTACTACAACCCCAACATGATGAAAATTCATCTAGGTTTTTAGTATGGAAACTTGGATGAAGTAGCAAACACTTACCAGCTCAAGCAGGACCAAAGTCAGAATCAAGTTTGGGGTCCTCCTTGTTTCCAAAAAAACCAATACTACTAGTAGAATAATTTCAATTAGGGGAAATACCACAACAACTTCTAATAAGGCACAACTACAATCAAGGGTAGCAACCCTACAACCATCAAGGAAAACTACTCCCGAGGCAAGGCAGTCGGTAGAAGATACATGCCTCCAATGATTAGAGTCATCTAGACACCATTAAGAAGATACTACCTAGCTAACATGCGTACAACAAATCCATGGAGGCCCAACTTGCACAAATTGTTGTTGCAATTCGTCATCCATCATGCTCATTTGTTGGCCAACCTGAAGACAATCCAAAGAACTAGGATGAGCAATTGATGGTCGTGACCACACATTCTAGACATGTGACACTAGAACCTCCAACCCTGGTTATCAACAATATCATGCTCATTCTTGAAGATGACAAAGATGAAGAAGCTACCTCAATGTCTATACTAATAGCCATACCTATGGAACCAATGATGGACAATCCAAGACAAGTAGTCCACCCATGCCAGAGAAGGCTCCTAAATCTAAACAATTCTCCATCTATACATGTTGTTCCTATCTACAAGTCGCATGTTCCATACTAGAGTCATCTAGATCAAACATAACTAGACTCAAGGTTCATGAAATTCAAGGAAGCAATAAAGAAGCTACATGTAAATATTCCATTCCTTGATGATATAGCTGAAATCCCTTCATGGACCAAGTTCTTCAAGATTCTCATCACTCACAAGTACTTAACTGAGGAAATAGAGACCGTGAAGCTAACACATACGACATCAGACATTTTCCAAAGCAAGATGCCCAAGAATAAAAGACCCTAGATCTTTTGGCATGTCTTGCTTTGTTTGGGACACCACATGCCAAAAAGACTAGATGATCTTGGGGTATGCATTTCTATTATTCCCTACATCTTATGAAAAAGACTAGGTTTCACTACTTACATGCTTACCATTGGCATCATGATTCAACTTGTTGACTTTTCTATGGCTACCCCTACGGGCATCAAAGTAGTGATCCCTATAAGAGTGGACACAAAATCCTACTACCCCTATTACTATGTCAACATGGATATCAAGGAGTATTTTTTCTATCCCCTCATCCTCGGGCATCCATTTCTTTTGATAGCCTGATCCCTAATTGACATTGAATTAGAATTTTTTTAACACTCAGGATTGGAACCGACACCATTGGTTTCAAGGTATTTGAGAGTATCAAGGGCCCCTCTTTTCAAGAATGATGCCACCTCATCATCTGTGTTGACAAAATGGCACAACTGTGGCTGGAGGGCCTTTCTTACAAAGATCCTCTAGAAGCCACATTCATCAACCCCAATGATCATTACCTAGACAATGAACAAATTGAGCAACTTCTTCTCCACCTTGACTCTATGGGGGAAGACTCCAAGGTTGAGTTTGAAGATCTAAGGTGGATCTACATCATCAAACAAGAGGACAAGGAACTTTCCGCACTAGAGATGAAGCCTCTCACTGAGGGACTCAAATATGTCTACCTATATGATAAAAAAATTGGCGAGTCATTGTCAATTCAAATATCATGACATAGCAAGGTGATAAGTTGATGACTAAGCTAAGGAAGAGGCAAATAGCATTAGGCTACAAAATGAATGATCTTTTTGGAGTGAGACAAAGCCTCTGCATGCAAACAATTAATATGGTCGACAACTACAAGACCTCCATCAAGCCTCAACACAAGCTAAATGAAATTCTGAAGGAGGTTGTGCGCAAAGAGGTGATCAAAGTATTGCTTTCTGAGACCATGTATCCCATCTTTGACTCACCATGAGTGATTCCTATACAAGTTGTGCCAAAGGAGTGAGGCAATATTGTTATTATGAAAGAGAGGCATGAGCTTATTCCTACCCACACTATTACTGGGTGACATGTGTGCATTGATTATCGCAAGCTCAATAGTGGAACACATAAGGATTACTTCCCCCTTCCTTTTCTTGATCAAGTCCTGCTAACTCACCAAGAGTTCTTCTATTACCTAGATGAATATACAAGCTTCTACCAGATACCCATACATCCCAACAATCAAGAACATACCAAATTCATATGTCCCTTTGGCATGTATGCTTTCCTCTAGATGCCTTTTGGACTATGAAATACACCTACCACATTTTCACATTTCATGTCTACCATTTGTTCTAAACTCACTGAAACCATAATGGAAATCTTCATGGATGACTTCTTAATTTATGGAGATTCTTTTGAATCATGTTTACACCAACTTTCCCTATTCCTAGAATGTAGGGAAGAAGCACATCTAATGCTAAATTGGAAAAGTTCCACTTCATTGTGAAGGAGGGCATTGTCCTAGGACACCGTGTGAGCTTCAAAGGCATTAAAGTTGATAAAGAAAAGATTGAAGTGAATTCCAAGCTATTCCCTGCAACCACCGTCTAGGAATTCTAGGCTTCCCTAGGACATGTTGGGTTTTATAGTAGGTTTATTCATGACTTTAGTAATATCACCAAGATCACAAAGAAACCTTCTTCAGAAGGATGTGGACTTCAACTTTAATTCTTACTATATGAAGAGCTTCAAATATTTGAAGGAAGATCTCATCTCAACTCCCATCCTTCATGCCCTAGATTGGTATCTCCCCTTTGACATCACGTATGATTCCACTAACTATGCCATAGGTGTAGTTCAGGGTAGCGTGTTGACAAAAAGCATCAACCCATCTACTATACAAGCAAGACGCTAGACGACATGTAGAAGAACTATGCAACCACATAGAAGAAGCTTCTTGCCTTCTTCTACACCATTAACAAATTCCATTCCTACCAGATAGGTTCACAAGTGATTGTATACATTGTTCATGCTACTATTGGGTACTTGATGTCAAAGAAGGATGCAAAGCCCAAGATAACTTGATGGATTTTTATACTATAAGAGTTTGACCTAGAAATCAAGGAGAACAAGGGTTAGATCATGTTGTGGTTGATTATCTTAGCAGACTACATATCTAAGACAATGACATGGTCCCTATCAATGACTCCTTACTTGATGACCACTTGTTGAAAATATCCACATTCATTCCATGATATGCAAATTTTGTCAACTATCTATCTATGGGAATCCTTCATCCAGATTGCGTAGGGAATAATAATAAGAAATTCTTGTCATGCATTTTTCATTACTATTTTATGAATCTTATCTCTTCTGATTGTGCTCAGACAACCTTTACCGTCGGTGCATTACTGAAGAGGTAGCTCCACATATTTTAGAATAGTGTCACTCTGGCCCAACTGGGGGTACATGACCTCTAATAAGACTACTTTTAAAGTCCTCAAATATGGGTTTTTTTGTCCTCTATCTTCAAGGAGGCTCACCAATATGTCAAGTCTTGTGATCAGTGTCAGCGATCAAATAATATTTCCAAGAGGGATAAGATGCCCTTCAACCTTCAGTAAGAAGTGGAAATCTTTGAATTTTGGAGTTTGGACTACATGGGTCCATTCCCTTCATTTTATGTCTTCTTGTATACTCTGGTTGTTGTTGATTATGTTTCCAAATGGGTGGAAGCCATCCCAACAAAGTCCAGTGACTCCAAGACAATGATCAATTTGTTCAAAGATATTATCTTTCCATGCTTTGGAGTGCCCTATGCTCATCTCTAAGGAGGATCACACCCTCTTGAATACAGTTTTGAAGCACTCCTTTACATGTACAATGTATCTCATTGTGTAGCTACTCCATATCATCCTTAGACGAGTACTCAGGTGTAGGTTTCCAACTATCAGATCAATGTTATTCTTGAGAAGACAGTTAGCAAAACATGATAAGATTGGTCTCACAAGCTGAATCACCTCCTACAAAAAGGAGGGTAGGATGAATAAAATGACCTCCTGGACTTAATTAAGAAAAGAGAAAAAAAGAAGAAAAGGAAAGTTGAATGACACACTCTCGACCTATTGAACTACATACAAAAATCCCGTGGGCACTACACCCTTTCATCTCATTTATGGGAAGTCTTGTCATTTACCAGTAGAGCTTGAACATAAAGCTCAATGGGCCATCAAGCTGCTCAACTTCAACCTCAATGTAGCAAATGGAAATTGTCTACTTCAACTGCAAGAGATAGAAGAGTTGCAACTAATTGCATATGAATATGCAATCATCTATAAGGAGAGCATAAAGATCTAACATGATTGCCACCTGAAGTGGGATTATCTTCAAGTTGGAGACCAAGTATTACTATACAACTCTTGTCTCCATCAATTTCTAGGAAAGCTCAAGACCGGATGGTTGGGTCCATTCATTATCAAGCATATGTTCCCTTGTGGAATTGTTATAATTAGGAGCAAGAATATTGGTACATTCAAATTCAATGGCCAACGTCTCAAACATTATTTCACTATCACTAATATGTAGACCAAGCAACCTCTCTCACTTCTCACTCAAACATATAATTATTTGTTTTTAGGAATCTAGCTATCGATGTTGAAAGAAAGGCACTTCTTAGGAGGCAACCTGAGTGTTACTTTCAATTTTTAGCTATGTGCATTTAGTTTATTATTTCTAACAATTTTGATTATAGGTGAATGACATTGCTGAATGGAGAGCAACCATAGTTGTGGACCAACCAACAAAGTTCTTCCCCTACATATTAAATTTAGCATTTTCTCTGATACATGCAAATATCTAAGTTTGTTGTGGAGGATGGGTGGTACATATTTTGATCTCTTCCCACACCTATATTGTGACAACCCGATAGTTGAATCGCCACCAGTAATTACGCAGAATAACGATTAGCAACGAATTAATAAACATCACTAAAAATTAAAATCATTTTGAAAAGCGATCCATTACCAGGAAACTCTTAAAGAAAGAACCAAGGCAAAATATACATCATGCTTCACATTGTACATACATTGTACCATCTTATCTCAAGGATATCATATACCAGTTGCTTTTCCCAAACATATACATAAGCAACATAAAACCTTGAGGCATACAAGATAAAATCTCAGATCGTTTATAAAACCATTATGTACTAACTCCCAAGTACCTGAGAGTACAAAGACGACACATAAGACTTCTATCTACAAGACACGACAGACAACACACTCAACCTAAGATGTTACTGTTGTCCCTATTGATGTTCTCCTCCCTCTACAGTACGATCCCTACTTCCTCGTCTGCGTCCACTAAAAATGTTGGGACCAACGGGGTGAGACAAAAGTCCCAACGAGAGATATAACTCTCTGCCAACAATATTATTATCACAAGTAAACATTATAAAACTGAGCAAAGTATCTTTTATATTAATAATCAAGATTAATCACTGTTGATAAGTAGAACAGAGCAATATCAACTCTTAAAGCATTGCAGCTATCTAAGATAGAGCAATAAATCATCTATTCATTTTATAAGGAATACGAAGAACACATATAACATCTATCTATTCAAGATGTATAAAAGTAATGTAACATCAACCAATGTTTCCGTATTAAATCCTTAAGCAAATATGCTACACGGCTGATTACATATTTACAATCACACTTATGCCCAGAGGAGATGAGGTATACTGCTCATGCTCCAATCAACCACCGCTTAGTTGAAATTGGTACCATACAAGGTCAATGGAAGAGCCGACTTCCAAGACCTCACCTGTATTGGTCATTACGAGACCATTGGCAGTGACATCATGTCAAACTACAACTAGCTTGTCGGGGTATAGCAATATCTTCGCTACAGGGCTACAGACGCATCATGCACTCTCTTCAGGGAGATCACACATCAATCCCTAATACATTTTCATCAGGGTGATCACACGACAACCCTAGTATTCTTCAGGAGATCGCACAGAAATCACTATCTGGACGTAAGGATATGTTCGTCCGTCAACCCCATATATTCAAAAATATGAACTCTGAGCTAAAATCATTTCACCATTCAGAGAATCCTGACACCGAATGGATCTATGGCCTGGGCAACTACATGATAAAGCTCCACTTCATTAATTATCTGCATTATCGTATCTTTTATCATCAACCAAGTTACAAGTATGAATTGTAACAAATGCTACAAAGAAAGGTGTAATACATTTATCAAGTACTTTTCATTATATTTGGAACTCAATGAATGCATAACACTCAGGATCTTAGTCCCTTATCACATTATTGGGAATTCTCATCCCTTAACATTATCATCATCATGATTGCTAGATCTGGGTATTCGAACCCTTAGTTCATCACTGAACATTGTCACCTCTTATCAGGTAACTATTACCTCTAGGTCCTCAGACCAGGTATACATTATACTTATTACACAAGTATTTCACATGGCTGACAAGGCCCATTTAATCTGTATCATATGAAACATCATACCTCATGCCTGGCTATGCTCATCATCTCATGATACCTGTATGGTTAGTATTTCATGATAAAAACAATATCAAGTACATAACATCACTATGCATTACAAGAGAAATACAACCTTCCCATTATTAGGGTTAGGGTTTCCCTTTCACCCAATATGGTGTGAAGCACACACACCTCTTGGACGATATGGTGTGGCACACACACACCTCTTGGACGGTATGGTGTGATACACATACACACACACATACACCTCTTACCCGATATGGTTGAAGCACACACCTCTTCTCCGATATGGTGGAGGCACACACCTCTTGCCTGATATGATGGAAGCACACACCTCTTGCCCGATATGGTAACCAAGCATACACTTCTTGTGTGACAAAGTGGATTTTTTTTGCTTAATTTTAAGGACGAAATTTCTGTTAAGGTGTATAGGATGTGATGGACTGATCTTTTGGACACCTAATTAGACAAATGGATCCAAATTTTTGGATTATATTAGGAGTCCCAAGTATTTTGACAAATTTGGATCTTAATTGGTGTTGACATCATGATTGAGATCCTTAAGTTTATGCCCGTTTAAGGTATTTATTTGTGTGGTCATACATTTGTTTTAATACACCAAAGTTTGACGGGGTGTTTATTGGACGAAGATAAACTTATAAATAAGATATGTTGACGATAGAGTACTCATCAAAAGAGATATTGTGGTTTGAAAGTGATGTCTGAATGTATATAATCATGTATGATTGGCAGTGGTTCAATTACACTAGCTTAGGCTTTGATCAATATCTTTGTCACGCTGCCTTGATAGTAGGTAGATCCCTTGCACACGCTCTATGCCACAGACCGATTAAGTGAACAACTCCCAGACCCTCGGACGGTTTCGACTCTTTTCCTACCCAGTCTTATGAAGATCGTGGAAAACGAAGTCGTGCCCCATGACGTGAACGAGGAGAGACAATGGTCTTAGACGGACAGTTGATATCTGGCGATTTGCTTAGAGCATCTCGATCCCCTGCTTAAGGATAGTGGGCAAGAGAAGATGGGGATCATCAGTTCTATCTCCGTGTCTTGTTACAGTTGATGGTGTAGAGAACCTAGAAACCAAAGGAAGATCGTTGATGGTTGGAGTTTCAGGTCGTGGTGGCGAGACTGTCGGATTCAGCGAGAGCAGGCAAGGAGCGACATCGTTGATAGCTCGCCGGACAGGAAGGACTGCGGTGGTGCTGGAAGTTGCACCCATAGAGAACAACAGAGTTCTCACGGATCTCACAGATCGCAGTAGTGGCGAAGAGATGGATCGCTGGGGGCCTTCCTTGGCGGCGACGCTCTCACAGATTCGCGACGAGGGGATCGTGCATAGAGATCCGCCGGAATGAGAATGCGGCCAGAAAGGAGGAAGGGAGCCCACAGTCCAGAGTAAGCCCCAAATAGGATGGATAGCTTTGAAGGGAGTCTGCTGAAGCTGATGGCGGCGCTATGATCAGAGAAACATGACCTTGTCTCAGCTAATCCCACACCGGAGATCATCCTCGCAGCGGCGACCGTGCGACTGAATCCCTGCTGCTCTTAACCTAGAGGACTCCGAGAAGGCGGGGCGTCATCACCAAAGGATGAGGAGTGTATGCGGGCGATCGATTTGCCCCGAAAGCCAGAGTCCCCAGATGCGGTGGCGCCATGGGCAGGTCACAGGGTAGGAGATCCAGTGACAAACCAAAGAACCATCGCAGCCGAGAATGGCCAAGACGAGGAAAGGTAGAAGCAGATGACCTGGATAACGAGTGTGCGGCTATTCTCCTCGCCAGAGATCCTTCTCGGGGCAGCAACGCTTGGAGACAGAGGATCCGTCACCCTCGCGCACAGAGCACACGGGCTATGAGAGTCCCGCAACAGATGCTGAGAGGTGCTGCGAGGAGAAGCAGCACCTAGGCAAGGAACGAGGCCGGCGAAATCGGGAAGGACTAGAAGAAACACCGTGAGGAGGAGGAGATTGACGCCCTTTGCTCATTGAAGCAGAGCTCGAAAGCGGCGGTGTACGGAGTAACGGAGCTGCCCAGCGGAACGTGCGAAGGGGGTCAGTCTCGCGCGAGAACGAACGCCAGAACGGGGGAAGAGGCAGACCGGGCCCAGTTGCCAGACGACCGAACCAAAGAGGTAGACGGGGTCTGCGCTAGTCAAACCACCGGGTTTAGGAGCTGAGAATCGGCCGGACCAACCGAGAATCTGTGACCCATAATGGACACGTGGCGGCATACCACTGGCCACAAAAGGTAAATAACTCAGTAAATACCCAGTTCTTAGATAATTCGTAGAATATAGCACAGTTATCATAAAAATAATTTTTTTTACCAAAATGTTCAGATAAATGAGTGAAATAACATAGAACCATCTTTTTAGTCTTTTGATGCTTTAATAATAGTGATATCATGTAAGACATGTTATACTTATTTCATAGATAATAAATATCAAATGATGACCTAAAGTTATGAGAATGCATCAACAACTCTTAAAGGTGTTTTATAATCCATGTGACATCAGATATGATCATTTTATGACACATAATCATGTAATTTTCTCGATATGGCTAATTAGGACTAATAACCTAAATTAATATGCAATAATTGTAAGTATGCTCAATAAATCTTGGAAACTCCAGAATATATTCATAACAATAAATGGAAGCTAATGTGGAACTTTGATATCAGTGAGATGCATAAAATTCATGTTATATGAAGATGACTCTTAATGCATGGGTTGTAACCCTAATTTAGATTAATGATGCACATATCCTAATGAACACGTTTAGGGTTAAGATGAGATGGAAGACGATGAGAACTTAATGGTGATATATGATCTTATCTTAATCAGGGTTGACCAAGGTTAGAGTTGACATCAGGAATGTGGTTTAGAATAGCTCTGTGATCAAGGTATGCCATTACCTCTTACTTGGCTTATTATACAATATGCTTGTGTTATATGTATAGTAAAAAACTTGAAATATGATATTGGATGAAATGATTATTCTTGCATGATATGTTGCTTGATTTTCCATGCTTATGCCCATCAACACATGAAACATAATATATCTGTTCCATTATATGAAAGCACCTACTCTTTGGTAGTGTGCTTGGAAGTGACCTAACTCTTTGGTAGTGGTCACATTGTATATGTGGAAGCACCAACTCTTTGGTAGTGTGCTTGGACCCAACTCTTTGGTAGTGGTCACCTTGTACACATGATCCAACTCTTTGGTAGTGATCATACATGCCTTAATGCATTCAACTCCTTGGTAGTAATGCATGGATGATATAATGGAAAATGTGCTTAAAATATGTGTTCTCTTTTGTTAATGAACATATTTGTGCAAGTATATGCTTTTTCTTATATTTCTTTATAACTTCCAAGTATTAGTTTTATCTTACTGCCAAGATATGATGAGAGGTATATAGAAGACATGTAGGCGTACTCAGTATAATATTCTTGAATATTGTGTTGGCGTGTATCACATGTAATCTCTTGTTAGGTTGTAGTTATGCTCTTGAAGATCCAAGATAGTTGAGAGTTGTGTGGTGAGCTGATGTACATGTGGACCTATTGTCTTAAGATCCTGTAGTTTAGCGGTAGTACATGTATATGTAATAGTTTGATGTTCAATATGTATTATCAAATGTTGTATCAATTCATGTTGTAATTATATGTTGAATGGTGAACATGTGTTGTGGTTTTTATTATTGTTCATGTTCATGTACTACTGTTGTTCCTTCTGACTTCCTTAATTTTCTTCTTCTTAGTCTAGTGTGTGGTGTTTAAATTGGGATTCTCGCTGAGGTGAGGGTTCCAATTTGGACATCACACATCAGATTAAGTTTTAGAAAATCTGGGGACGTCACATCTTTCCCGATATGGTAAGCAAGCATACACCTCTTACTCGATATGGTAAGAAAGCATACACCTCTTGCCAAATATGGTAAGAAAGCATACACCTCTTGCCTGATATGGTAAGCAAGCATACACCTCTTGCCCGATATGGAGGTAAGCACCTCCAATCCGATATACTTGATTGAGTAACACATGAAGTGTGTTATGTCAAATTATACATTAAGATGTAAAGAGTTTAATGAATTTTGATAAATGTAGGCCAATGTACCTTGAGAAAAGGGTTGAGCTAGCTTAATAAAGTATGATGTAATCAATATCCTAGTAAGGATGAGAGAGAAACTCATACTTTGTGTGATAAGAATTTAATGAGCATACGTTGATACTCCTAATATTTGTGGAGCTATGAAGTAGGGTTTTGATTCTTGATAATATGGGCTTGAAACCCTAATTGGCTTGAAACCCTAATTGGCTTGAAAGTAGATCATCAAGTATAGAAAGATTGAAGGTGAATAATAACATGATTAGGTTCAAGTTATATAACCCGCCTCAAGAACAACCTCAAAGCTCCAAGCTCCAAAGCTTCACGTTCCCAAGGTTGAAGATGAACTTATCAAACATCCAAGACTTGTTCACAACTCCTCTATATGTAAAGAATCACCATAGATAAGAACTTGGTGAAGAATAAAAGAAAGGAAGAATCACAACCTGAGATTCATGCTTCAACCAAGGTTGAATATGACCATGGCTTCACCTTAAGCTTAAGGCTCTATCTCCTCCTTACTCCTCAACTACTATGCATGATATCTAAGAGAAAAAGGGTTGTAGGATTCTCAAAGTTTCACTAGTAGGTGAAAGGAGTGGTATATATAAATGAGGTTCATGAGAGAGTGTTTAAGAGGTGTCATCACCTTATACTACTAGGTGACACATGTCCATGCATGGGTTAACACGTGTCCATGCGTGCACACATATTTATATTGACATGCAAAACTCTTGAGGATAATCTAGGGATAAGATTTCAGCCATTAGTTATCTTGTTGAGCAAGATATTTCAACCGAACATCACTTTATTCACAAACCGATACAACTTTTCTAAGGAAAGTTGTAAACTGATATCCATCACTTTCTTGAGGTTCTTAACCCATCATGGTAAAGGCCAAGAGTTGAAAAAATGAAATGGGACATCCTCTATGGCTCCTTGTCTGATAGGCACTCCCATATAAGCTCTACAACTCGATACAACTCAATTAGAGTTTCAACTATACAACTCTTCTTGGTCTTTTCATCACCAAGAATGCCATCACTAAAAAATGATTCAAACATGGCGACACTTTCATTATATATCCTCTAGATGATGCTAAGAGAGATTAGGGACACTCTAGAGGTGGTGATTTTCATATCAACCCTACATTTTGGGTAAATTGCAAATTGCACCAAAACTGATACACAAGGCACAAGCATTATTCAAACAAGCTCCAACTTAGAACTTAGGCTTTCCGCAAGCCACCCCTTAGCATCATTCTATATCTTATGATGATAAATCACTTGAAGCATGTTTAAAATGTGACATATTGCAATATAACCCCTCATCTTGGGTAAATTGCAAATTACATCCAAACTATCATATAATGCACAAACAGTTTGCAAATAAGCTCAAACTTGAAAATTAACCTTTCTTGAGTCTTAATTGCTTTTCAAAAGATTAAAACAAGTTTATAAATAACTTACTTAAGAAAAACTTCCAGGTTTATGACATAACCCAGGCCAGGGATGTTACAATTATCAACCCCTAATAGGGATTTCGTCCCTAAAATCTTAAGAGAAAAGAGAAAGGTATATCCTCCTCATTTCATCCTCTAGATCCCATGTGTCTTCTTCAATGCCATGGTGATGCCAGAGAACTTTCATAAGAACTATGTATTTCTTTTCAACTTCTTGATTCTTCTGTCAAGAATCATCATTGGACCTTCCACATAGGATATATCTTCATTCAATTCTACCTCTACATGTTGTAACACCAACTCTGTATCAGGATGACACTTTCTCAACATAGATATATGAAATACTGGATGTAGTCTATGTAGCTCAGGTGACATGTGGCATCCAACTCACAAAAACAAGATTAACTTAAGCGGAAGCGAATTATTTACAACGGATTACTGAAAATCACTAAAAATTAAAACTTTTTGCAAAGCGATCCATACATAGGAAATATTTCCCATTAAGAACCATTGTATAACATTTACATTCTGGTTCAAACATACATAACCTGTACCATCTCTTTTCAGAAAATACATCATCAACTGTCTTATAAACATTATATACAGACAGTATACGAATCCCGAGGCATCAAGCCAAAACCTCAGATTGATTTATTAAAACACTGACTAAAAACTCCGAGGACCTGAGAGTAAAGAGACGACGCATAGGACTTTCTAACTACATAACTTATCAGGCAGTATCTCCACCTGATATATTACTATTGTCCTTGCTGTTACTGCTGCTGTCCATTCCCTGTAATGGAATTCTACTTCTTTGTTCGTGTCCACCTAAAAAGTTGGATCCCACGGGGGTGAGACAATTGTAAATTGCCCCAGTGGGAGATATAACTCTCCGCCAAAACATTGTTATAGCAGTTTATTAAAATAAACTGAGCAGAAGGATTTATATATTTAATCAACAATAGGTAAGTCACTTGCATGAACAAAGCGAAGTAATCTCCTTTTTCAAGGATAACATTACATCTACTCATGGTAGACTCATAGTTCATCCATCTACTTGTAATGAATACAACATATATGAACAACATCAATGAACTACAGATATATAATAGAAAGATAACATCAGCCAATGAATTTCCGTATTCAATCCTTAAGCAAACTTGCTATATGGCTGATTTCATTTTACAAACACACTTATGCCCGGAGGAGATGAGTTATACCGCTCATACTCCAACCAACCACTGCGAAGTCAAAATCAGTACCATACATAGGTCAATGGAAGAGCCCGAATCCAAGACCTCAACTTTCTCAGTCAGTACGAGATAACATGCATGACATCTTGTGTCTCTGCTATATAGCTTTGCAGGGTATACTGGCAACATCGCTATTAGAGTTATAGCCCGTAGCATATACTCTTTTCAGGATATGGCCCGTAGCCAATGCCTGGTATTATATTGTGGAGTCATGGCCCGTAGCCATGCTCTTATTGGGGTATGGTCTGTAACCAATCCCGTACATAGGACATAGCTCGTAGCCATTCCTATGGGGCATAAGGATATATTTTCCCAATTACTCCCACATATCCAAAAACATGCATTCCGGGTTTTGCCGTAGAGCACCCGTTTCACCATCACCTGTTCCTGACGATGATGGATCTATGGTCAGGGCTTCTACATGAAAACATTTCACTTGATTAATTAAGTACATTTTCATATTCTTTTAGCATCAGCCAGTTTCTCAAACATGACTTATTACAACAATGCTATAAAGAGACATGTACTACTTTCATCAGATACTTATTAGTCTTTCAAAGACCTTGGGAACTCAGTCCCTCATTTCAAACCTGGGAATTCTCATCCCTTCACATTCTCATCACCATAATCATATGGTTCTGGGTATTCAAACCCTTAACTCATCATTGAGTACCATTACCATTTATTAGGTAACTATCACCTTCAGGTCATCTAACCAAGGTATTCATGATACTTGTTACACAAGCATCGCACCTGGCTCACAAGGCCATGAAATATTTTGTCACCTCTTTCTAGGTAACAACTTACTCATGTGACTCATAAAAGTCCATGCATATTGCTACTTTTACTAAGCAACAACAACATTAAGGCACATAATGCCAATCAACATTTATTATATAAATGTCATAGCTCAAATCTAGCTATGTTCATCATCTCATCATACCTGCATGGTTATTAGGCATGATAACAATCATACAAGATATTCATCACATCATATGATACAATAGTAACACCATTATTCCTTTCCCAGGAATTAGGGTTTACTATCAAATAGGGCTTTTCAGTCCCTTTACCCAGATTAGGGTTAGGGTTTCCCATTTCTCATTAATTAAGGTTTCATGATTACATTACCTGTCCAACCCTTAATTCATTATTCCATATCTCTGAGATATTCAAAGATATCATAACTGATTATTCAAGATCATTATTCTCATCAATTCAACGCATGAGTTCATTTCTCATCCTCATCATGGTATGAATACATCATACTCATCTTTTGGGCTTAACCTCATTCTCAAGGTATATTAATTAACATTCATCAAAGTAAAACAACTCATTACCTTTCATTGTAATAGTTGCATAACACACTTCATATGTTTCTTACCCAATTATATTGGATTTGAAGTGTATCAAGGTATATAAACCCTGAAGTGCTGAATGTGATGACTATCACATCTTGATGTATCACTTTATCATCATTTCAGACTCTCTTGAGTTAACCAACTTATCTTGTATTAAGGTATTTCCCCTCTTAATACATTTCATCACTAAACACTCACCTTTAGCATATAATGCATAGGCCACACATTAGAATTGTCCAACTACCTTTAATGATATGGACTTGTCTAATGCTAAAGACATTGCTTACAATAAGGTTGTTTATAATCAACCACATGAAATATTTCACCTTTATAAGACCATTCCTTCTATCTCATCATTAGGGTTTCTTTATACCCTTACTTAAAATTAGCATTATGATTCATTGTCATATTGCCCAGATTAGGGCTTTATGCATTATGAATTCACATTAAAGTCTCATATACCTTCACCCTACATAGGGCCTCTCATCACAACATAGCATTAGAACATCATGTGGGTTAGTACTTAGTCAGGGTTTCTCATGGAATCACCCTCAACTAGGGTTTCTCATGGATTCACCCTCAATTAGGGTTTCACATGGAATCACCCACAATTAGGGTTTCTCATGGATTCACCCTCAACTAGGGTTTCTCATGGATTCACCCTCAATTAGGGTTTCACATGGAATCACCCTCAATTAGGGTTTTGCATGTCATTACATGACATCACCCTAAGTTTGATTCTCATATCACATCACCACATCAATGTTCCATATACCTCATTCTAACTTAGGGTTTATCATAACATAACCCTGGAATAGGATTTCACATGGAATCATCCTTAATTAAGATTTCCACTATAGTCACCCACAATTTGGGTCTACAATTCATCTCCATTAGGATTTCATTCAAATATCCATAATTAGAGATTCACTATTCATCTCAATTAGGGTTTTACATCTCATTTCCCTAAATTGGAGTTTCACACATTACTACCTTGTATTAAGGTTACATCCTCACCCTGGGTTAGAGTTACATTTAGAATTGCCCTCAATTAGGGTTAGGACTCAATAGACCTGTTAGTTAGGGTTTATGTTCATGATTAGGGTTTCATGATCTCTCTACTTAAGGATCATAACCTTAAACATCACATGAATCATATTCATGTATGAATTCATGTTAACATCCTCTCAACTTGATTAGGTCATATCAACCCTTCAATCAAGTACATACAACTATGATTAACATAGTGTACCAAGTCATTGATCCTATAAGCAATTAGGGTTCATCCCTTAATTGGCATTAATCAGTTAGGTACTATTAGAGTTTCAACCTTTGTAACTTCATGGATTATCATTAATAATCATCATTGGATCAATGGATCATTCATCTTCTTAATTCTCAAGAGATTCGATTACATTGGACCTCCATTTCATAAAGTATCCAATTCAATTGACCAATTGAATCTTCAATTACAAAAGGTGTCTAAGTGGATTAACCAATTGAGTCCTCAATTAATTTTGACTACTTGAGCTCCAAACGGTCTTAGTCATTCAAAGTTCAAACGGTTTGAAACCGTTTGGTAAAGGTGGTGCTTGAGACCGTTTGCTAAAGCAAGTACTTGAAACCGTTTGCTAAAGCACCTTTTGAAACCGCATGGGCTCAACTGGTTTGGGATCGTTTGGTCCCAAACGGTCTTGATACCATTTGGACTCAAATGGTCTTGAGACCGTTTGGTCCAAACCTCCTCAAAACCGCATGGACCAAAGATGGTCTCAACCTATCAAATTGGATTAGGGTTTCCAATGTTGATTCCTTCAATCATAGAATTCATGGAACCAATCATCAATTGGACCTATCCTCATTCTTAAATTGAGTTTAATAGGTCAACCTTGTTTAATAGGTCAACCTTCAACTGATTTGACCCTCAATTGACCCTCAATTGATTATCAATTAGGACTTGAATCAATCAAATTAGGGTTTGGAATCGATAATCCTTCAACACTAATCAATGCAAGATTAGTTACTTTGAAATCATTGAACTATCATCCAATTTGAACATGACCTGAGCCCAAACGGTCTTGAGGTCATTTGGATGACCACAAAACGGTCTTGAGACCATTTTCCCATCACATCATCAAAATCCAAGTCAACTAATTAGGGTTTGGATCATTGGATTGATCACCAAATCAGCAATTGATTACACTCCGACTTAGTATCTTTGGATCTTCAATTGCTTAACCATACTCAACCCTAGACCTCCAAACGGTCTTGGGTGACCCCTAAACGGTCTTGAGACCGTTTGGGTGATCCCCAAATGGTTTTGAAACCGTTTGGGTCAATCAACCCAAAGCATCAACTCATTCAATTGCAAAATCAACACTTAGTCGATTATGGTTTATTCCATATGTTTGAATCTTCAAATACCTAACCATACTCAACCCTAGACCTCCAAACGGTCTTGGTTGACCTACAAACGGTCTTGAGACCATTTGGGTGATTCCCAAATGGTTTTGAAACCATTTGGGTCAATCAACCCAAGTTTCAAACTCAATTACTTATGAAATTAGCACTCAACCCGATTAGGGTTTTGGTGATTGATTGTCCTTCAACTCATGAACCAATTGGAACTAATCAATCATAATTGATGGGTCATTAACCTAGTTCATTTTCAACTGATATCCAAATGGTCAACCCTGGTAGACACCACCAAACGGTCTTGAGACCGTTTGGTCTCATGCGGTTTGGTGAAACCGTTTGCTTCTAAACAGTTAGAAACCGTTTGCTCCCAAACGGTTTGGGAAACCGTTTGAGCAACTCAATCAAGACAGTTTGCCTTGGATATTTGTAGAGGTGTGTGATTATAATCTTCAACCTCTAAACTCACGAAACCTTCTATGGTTTCCATGGTGATTGCATCCATCAACCAAATCAATTATTGCAAATGTAGAAATGACCATTATTTGATAAGGAATTGAATTCAATAACAAAATCAAGGGTTCAAGTTATAAAACCCACCTCCAATTGAGCTCCAAAGCTCCATGTCCACGGAAAAAATGGTGGATGCAAGTCCTTTCACCATTCCAAGGCTCGTTCTCAAGGTTTGAGTGAAAAGGAATGGTTAGAATTGAAGAGGAGATCGAAATAGGAAGAAATCCATAGTTTATTTTCAATTTCCACCATGAAATCAATGTGAAATGGATCAAGAACCTTACCAACAGGTTGGGGGTCGTCCTCCTGGTCCTCCCAAGCTCCCTTGGTCGTTTCCCAAGCAAGGAGAAGAAGTGGGGTCGAAAAAGTCTTTCATTTGGCTTGTAAAAGGTTCTTTTATAAAAAAATCCGATGAGAGAGAATATAATTTGCAAAAATCCATTTAATCCAAAAAATATGGCCTCCTCTTCCGCCTCATATTCATTAGGGACGAGGCTATATTGTTTGCCTCATATTCCTCTCAATTATCCATGATTTAAAGAAAAGCAAATCAAGCACCTTAAATCATATTATATTAATATCCATATGTGAGTGGATATTTCTTTTTCTCATAAAATTGTGTGTCAGTTATCCACTCCCTTGGATATTTTCTTGGTCCTTGAAAGGCTCAAGGAAGTCACAAACACATCTGAATCTAACCATTTTGGTTTTTGTTGAAGGCCCTTTAATTAATACATTTATTTTTGCCCTAAATCAAATTAGGGTTTCAATTAGGATTAAATCTTCATTATTTTAATATCAAGATTCTCTCTCCTCCAACTTAATTCGAATGAGGCTCACCTCTCATTTTCTTTTCTCTACTTGATGCCAAGAAACATTAGGGACCTTATTGAAGTGGCAATTTACATATTGCACCCTGGGTTTTGGGTAAATTGCACATTACACCAAAACTAGGTTTTCATGCACATACATTGCTTTATCAGCTCTTTCTTGGTATTCAGGCTTCCATAAGCCATAACTAAGCATCATTTTCACTCTCATGATGCTTCAACACATGAGGAACATATTATCATGCACAATTTGCACTTAAACCCCTCAACTTGGGTAATTTGCACTTTAACCCAAAACAGACAAAACATTGATTTCAACAATGTTAAAAAAAGACTAGAATTGCAATATAAGTTCCTCTTGAGCCCTAATTACTTTTCACAAGATGAGATTAAGAATTTAATCACCTTTCTTAATCAAAACACCTAGGGTTAAAGTATAACCCAGGTCAGGGATGTTACAAATTATAAACCCCTAACAAGGATTTCGTCCTCGAAATCCAGATAAAGGAAGACATATGTATTTTATTCATCATACTATCTAGTCTTCACATATCATCTCCTTATTATAGAGACACCGTAAATCTTTGATCAACACAAAGTGTTTCCATACAAGATTCTCATAGAATCAACACACAAGGCACATGCCCCACTGTCCCTCATCATTAACTATAGAGTCAACTTTGTGTTAAATAACACTTTTCTTATTCAGAGAAGCATCATACATTCTTTATTAATATCATGTTTATGCAGAGCATAAACCCCTAACATATGATGTTCATATTATTATAATCAGACTAATTTCACAGTTGACCACTCCAGGTAGCCAACCTAACCCATCTGATAACTCTCAGATACCAGAATCTTTCACCTTGGTATCTATCACATGTGTTGGAAACACAACATATATATCTCTTCCTTTCATCTTGGAACATTAATTGTTTCATATCTCCTCATCTTGGGACCAAAGTCCAAGATAACTGATACTTTTCTAAGTATCCATCACATGAACACATTTATCTTATGCACATCAAGTGTCCTAAGACCCACTTGATTGCCATGTCCCTAAAAGGAAAGAAAACAAGGATTCATATTCCTCTTATTAATTCATGTATTTTCAACTATTCATGAACCATTTACTCTTTATCTCATCCTAGGTTCCTTGCCTTTAGCATTGGAATTTGTAAGGATGATTACATGTCATTATACCTTTCTTTATTATTATCTAGCATGTTTATGATTATCTCATGATCTCATCACATTTCCCATTTCCTCATTATGGGAAGATCTTTGTTATGCTGGCAGCATTATTGAACATAGTTCATCTCCCTCATTCTTATTCTTATCTTATGAGGAGTACACTTTTAGTTCCTCATACAACATTCTCATCTGAGATTATCTCAGACTTCTCTTTCTTATGCATGGGATATGACACATTTATTCATTCCATATTTATGATTTCATGATACTCATTAGATTGTCTCAGAATGACTACTTGATCAGAGCAATCAAAAAGACAACAATCTAAGAGTTTCCATACCCACTTTATCATCAATAGTTGTATACCTGGCCAAGTTATATAAATACTGAGATTAAGTGGTATGCACTTTGTATGGTATCATATTCCTTCTTTTCATATTATCACAAGCATAAGGCTTAGCATCCCTAAATTTCATTCAGGCATCTCTTATATACCTCATCTTTTCTTATAGGGGTAAGAACAACATAAAACGTTTGTAATGTTTTACTTATGCAAAACATAAGTCCTCACAGGACTAATCAAGGAAAATTCAATCATTTCCTTTCTCAACTAATCCAAGGATTCATAAAATGACATATTTGAATGACATTATCTTGTCTAACTTGTCATAATTCATGGATTATTCACTTACCTCAGGCTAACTCTGCCTTAAAGTTGATTCAACAGGCTAAGGTTGAGCACATACTCAATTTAAGTCCAGAAATTCATCATTTCCTTTTTCTTCAACCTACTGATGCTAATTACAAATCATGTTGATATCTAAAACATCATCATTGGGGTTGGTAATCTAGGTTACACTACCAATGCTTGATCCACTATATACATTACTATTGCCCTAAATTCTCCAATAGTAATACTTAAAGAAGGATTTTCTTATCATAGATGGATCAACTAGGGGATTCTTAGGCAATTGTCTCTCTCTTGCCTGCTCCCATGCACCCCTTCTTGGTGCAACATTGCTGCTCTCAGCAGCAACCTCCTCATGTGACCCAGTCATCTTTAAGTTCTTCTTCTCTTATATGAGCAGAAGACACTATCAGATACACTGGATGACACCAGAATGGACTCTACAACCATTGTCCTATGTCTTTGTAGACTCAGCGAACATAGATCTCTGATACCACTAATTTGTGGCATCCAACTCACAAAAACAAGATTAACTTAAGTGGAAGTGAATTATTTACAGTGGATTACTGAAAATCACTAAAAATTAAAACTTTTTGCAAAGCGATCCATACATAGGAAATCTTTCCCATTAAGAACCATTGTATAACATTTACATTCTGGTTCAAATTTACATAACCTGTACCATCTCTTTTCAGAGACTACATCATCAACTGTCTTATAAACATTATATACAAACAGTATATGAATCCCGAGGCATCAAGCCAAAACCTCAGATTGATTCATTAAAACACTGACTAAAAACTCCGAGGACCTGAGAGTACAAAGACGACACATAGGACTTTCTAACTACATAACTTAACAGGCAGTATCTCCACCTAAGATATTACTACTGTCCTTGCTGTTAATGTTGTTGTCCATTCCCTGCAATGGAATTCTGCTTCTTTGTCTATGTCCACCTAAAACGTTGGATCCCAGGGGGTGAGACAATTGTAAATTGCCCCCAACAGGAGATATAACTCTCCGCCAAAACATTGTTATAGCAGTTTATTAAAATAAACTGAGCAGAAGGATTTATATATTTAATCAACAGCAGGTAAGTCACTTGTATGAACAAAGCGAAGTAATCTTCTTTTTCAAGGATAACATTACATCTACTCATGGTAGACTCATAGTTCATCCATCTACTTGTAATGAATACAACAGATATGAACAACATCAATGAACTACATATATATAACAAAAAGATAACATCAACCAATGAATTTCCATATTCAATCCTTAAGCATACATGCTATACGACAGATTTCATTTTACAAACACACTTATGCCCTGAGGAGATGAGGTATACCACTCATACTCCAACCGACCACTGCGAAGTCGAAATCAGTACCATACATAGGTCAATGGAAGAGCTGGAATCCAAGACCTCAACTTTCTCGGTCAATACGAGATAACATGCAGGACATCTTGTGTCTCTGCTAGATAGCTTTCCAGGGTATACTGGCAACATCGCTATTAGAGTTATAGACCGTAGCATATACTCTTTTTAGGATATGGCCTGTAGTCAATGCCTAGTATTATATTGTGGAGTCATGGATCATAGCCATAGTCTTATTGGGGTATGGTCTGTAACCAATCTTGTACATAGGACATAGCCCGTAGCCATTCCTATGGGGCATAAGGATATATTTGCCCAATTACCCCCACATATTCAAAAATATGCATTTCCAGTTTTGCCGTGGAGCACCCATTTCACCATCACTCATTCCTGACGATGATGGATCTATGGTCAGGGCTTCTACATGAAAAGATTTCACTTGATTAATTAAGTACATTTTCATATTCTTTTAGCATCAGCCAGTTTCTCAAACAAGACTTATTACAACAATGCTATAAAGAGACATGTACTACTTTCATTAGATACTTATCAGTCTTTTAAAGAACTTGGGAACTCAGTCCCTCATTTCAAAACTGGGAATTCTCATCTCTTCACATTCTGATCACCATAATCATATGGTTCTGGGTATTCAAACCCTTAACTCATCATTGAGTACCATTACCATTTATTAGGTAACTATCACCTTCAGGTCATCTGACCAAGG
Organism: Alisma plantago-aquatica; assembly: GCA_963693085.1. Lineage (NCBI taxonomy): Eukaryota > Viridiplantae > Streptophyta > Magnoliopsida > Alismatales > Alismataceae > Alisma > Alisma plantago-aquatica. Next base: position 448,074,180 of record OY856410.1, on the reverse strand, counting down.
TATTCATGATACTTGTTACACAAGCATCGCACCTGGCTCACAATGCCATGAAATATTTTGTCACCTCTTTCTAGGTAACAACTTACTCATGTGACTCATAAAAGTCCATGCATATTGCTACTTTTACTAAGCAACAACAACAATAAGGCACATAATGCCAATCAACATTTATTATATAAATGTCATAGCTCAAATCTAGCTATGTTCATCATCTCATCATACCTGGATGGTTATTAGGCATGATATCAATCATACAAGATATTCATCACATCATTGATACAATAGTAACACCATTATTCCTTTCCCAGGAATTAGGGTTTACTATCAAATAGGGTTTTTCATTCTCTTTACCTAGATTAGGGTTAGGGTTTTCCATTTCTCATTAATTAAGGTTTCATGATTACATTACCTGCCAACCCTTAATTCATTATTCCATATCTCTGGGATATTCAAAGATATCATAACTGATTATTCAAGATCATTATTCTCATCAATTCAAGGAATGAGTTCATTTTTCATCCTCATCATGGTATGACTACATCATACTCAGCTTTTGGGATTAACCCCATTCTCAAGGTATATTAATTAACATTCATCAAAGTGCAACAACTCATTACCTTTCATTGTAATAGTTACATAACACACTTCATATGTTTCTTACCCAATTATATTGGATTTGAAGTGTATCAAGGTATATAAACCCTGAAGTGCTGAATGTGATGACTATCACATCTTGATGTATCACTTTCTCATCATTTCAGACTCTCTTGAGTTAACCAACTTATCTTGTATTAAGGTATTTCCCCTCTTAATACATTTCATCACTAAACACTCACCTTTAGCATATAATGCATAGGCCACACATTAGAATTGTCCAACTATCTTTAATGATATGGACTTGTCTAATGCTAAAGACATTGCTTACAATAAGGTTGTTTATAATCAACCACATGAAATATTTCACCTTTATAAGACCATTCCTTCTATCTCATCATTAGGGTTTCTTTATACCCTTGCTTAAAATTAGGATTATGATTCATTGTCATATTGCCCAGGATTAGGGCTTTATGCATTATGAATTCACATTAAAGTCTCATATACCTTCACCCTACATAGGGCCTCTCATCACAACATAGCATTAGAACATCATGTGGGTTAGTACTTAGTCAGGGTTTCTCATGGAATCACCCTCAACTAGGGTTTCTCATGGATTCACCCTCAACTAGGGTTTCTCATGGATTCACCCTCAATTAGGGTTTCACATGGAATCACCCTTAATTAGGGTTTCTCATGGATTAACCCTCAACTAGGGTTTCTCATGGATTCACCCTGAATTAGGGTTTCACATGGAATCACCCTCAATTAGGGTTTTACATGTCATTACATGACATCACCCTAAGTTTGATTCTCATATCACATCACCACATCAATGTTCCATATACCTCATTCTAACTTAGGGTTTCTCATAAGATAACCCTAGAATAGGATTTCACATGGAATCATCCTTAATTAAGATTTCCACTATAGTCACCCACAATTTGGGTCTACAATTCATCATCATTAGGATTTCATTCAATTATCCATAATTAGAGATTCAATATTCATCCCAGTTAGGGTTTTACATCTCATTTCCCTAAATTGGAGTTTTGCACATTACTACCCTGGATTAGGGTTACATCCTCACCCTGGGTTAGGGTTACATTTAGAATTTCCCTCAATTAGTGTTAGGACTCAATAGAACTGTCAGTTAGGGTTTATGTTCATGATTAGGGTTTGATGATCTCTCTACTTAAGGATCATACCCTTAAACATCACATGAATCATATTCATGTATGAATTCATGTTAACATCCTCTCAACTTGATTAGGTCATATCAACCCTTCAATCAAGTACATACAACTGTGATTAACATAGTGTACCAAGTCATTGATCCTATAAGAAATTAGGGTTCATCCCTTAATTGGCATTAATCAGTTAGGTACTATTAGAGTTTCAACCTTTGTAACTTCATTGATTATCATTACTAATCATCATTGGATCAATGGATCATTCATCTTCTTAATTCTCAAGATATTCGATTACATTGGACCTCCATTTCATAAGGTATCCAATTGAATTGACCAATTGAATCTTCAATTACAAAAGGTGTCCAAGTGGATTAACCAATTGAGTCCTCAATTAATTTTGACTACTTGAGCCCCAAACGGTCTTAGTCATTCAAAGTTCAAACGGTTTGAAACCGTTTGGTAAAGGTGGTGCTTGAGACCGTTTGCTAAAGTAAGTACCTGAAACCGTTTGCTAAAGTAAGTACCTGAAACCGTTTGCTAAAGCACCTTTTGAAACCACATGGGCTCAACCGGTTTGGGATCATTTGGTCCCAAATGGTCTTGAGACCATTTGGTTCAAACCTCCTCAAAACCGCATGGACCAAAGATGGTCTCAACCTATCAAATTGGATTAGGGTTTCCAATGTTGATTCATTCAATCATAGAATTCATGGAACCAATCATCAATTGGACCTATCCTCATTCTTCAATTGAGTTTAATAGGTCAACCTTCAACTGATTTGACCCTCAATTGTTATTAATTAGGACTTGAATCAATCGAATTAGGGTTTGGAATCAATAATCCTTCAACACTAATCAATGCAAGATTAGTTACTTTGAATCATTGAACTATCATCCAATTTGAACATGACCTGACCCCAAACGGTCTTGAGGTCATTTGGATGACCACCAAATGGTCTTGAGACCGTTTGACCATCACATCATCAAAATCCAAGTCAACCAATTAGGGTTTGGATCATTGGATTGATCACCAAATCAGCAATTGATTACAGTCCGACATAGTATCTTTAGAACTTCAATTGCTTAACCATACTCAACCCTAGACCTCCAAACGGTCTTGGGTGACCCCCAAATGGTCTTGAGACCGTTTGGGTGATCCTCAAATGGTTTTGAAACCGTTTCGGTCAATCAACCCAAAGCATCAACTCATTCAATTGCAAAATCAGCACTTAGTCGATTAGGGCTTATACCATATGTTTGAATCTTTAAATACCTAACCATACTCAACCCTAGACCTCCAAACGGTCTTGGTTGACCTCCAAACGGTCTTGAGACCGTTTGGGTGATTCCCAAACAGTTTTGAAGTCGTTTGGGTCAATCGACCCAAGTATCAAACTCAATCACTTATGAAATCAACACTCAACCCGATTAGGGTTTTGGTGATTGATTGTCCTTCAACTCATGAACCAATTGGAACTAATCAATCATAATTGATGGGTCATTAACCTAGATCATTTTAAACTGATCTCCAAACGGTCAACCCTGGTCAACACCACCAAACGGTCTTGAGATCGTTTGGTCTCATACGGTTTGGTGAAACCATTTGCTTCTAAACGGTTTGAAACCGTTTGCTCCCAAACGATTTGGGAAACCATTTGAGCAACTCAATCAAGACCATTTGCCTTGGATATTTGTAGAGGTGTGTGCTTATCATCTTCAAACTCTAAACTTATGAAAGCTTTTGTGGTTTCCATGGTGATTGCATCCATCAACCAAATCAATTATTGCAAATGTAGAAATGACCATTATTTGATAAGGAATTGAATACAAAAACAAAATCAAGGATTCAAGTTATAAAACCCGCCTCCAATTGAGCTCCAAAGCTCCATGTACACGGAAAAATTGGTGGATGCAACTCCTTTCACCATTGCAAGGCTCGTCCTCAAGGTTTGAGTGAAAAGGAATGGTTAGAATTGAAGAGGAGATCGAAATAGGAAGAAATCCATAGTTTATTTTCAATTTCCACCATGAAATCAAGGTGAAATAGATCAAGAACCTTACCAACAGGTTTGGGGTCGTCCTACTGATCCTCACAAGCTCCCTTGGTCATTTCCCAAGCAAGGAGAAGAAGTGGGGTTGAAAAAGCCTTTCATTTGGCTTGTAAAAGGTTCTTTTATAAAAAAATCTGATGAGAGAGAATATACTTCGCAAAAATCCATTTAATCCCAAAAATGTGGCCGCCTCTTCCCCCTCATATTCGTTAGGGACGAGGCTATCTTATTTTCCTCATATTCCTCTCAATTATCCATGATTTAAAGAAAAGCAAATCAAGCACCTTAAATCATATTATATTAATATCCATATGTGAGTGGATATTTCTTTTTCTTATAAAATTGTGTGTGAGTTATCCACTCCCTTGGATATTTTTGTGGTCCTTGCAAGGATCAAGGACGTCACACACACATATGAATCCAACCATTTTGGTTTTGGTTGAAGGCCCTTTAATTAATACATTTATTTTTGCCCTAAATCAAATTAGGGTTTCAATTAGGATTAAACCTTGATTATTTTAATATCAAGATTCTCTCTCCTCCAACTTAAATCAAATGAGGTGAACCTCTCATTTTATTTGTTCTAATTGATGCCAAGAAACATTAGGGACCTTATTGAAGTGGTAATTTACATATTGCACCCTGGGTTTTGGGTAAATTGCACATTACGCCAAAACTAGGTGTTCATGCACATACATTGCTTTATCAGCTCTTTCTTGGTATTCAGGCTTACATAAGCCATACCTCAACATCATTTTCACTCTCATGATGCTTCAACACATGAGGAACATATTATCATGCACAATTTGCACTTAAACCCCTCAACTTGGGTAATTTGCACTTTAGCCCAAAATAGGCAAAACATTGATTTCAACAATGTTAAAAAAGGACTAGAATTGCAATATAAGTTCCTCTTGAGCCCTAATTACTTTTCACAAGATGAGATTAAGCATTTAATCACCTTTATTAATCAAAACACCTAGGGTTAAAGTATAACCCAGGTCAGGGATGTTACATGACAACTCCAACCTATAGGATACCTTTCCAATATGTGATGTCACTCTGTAAGGTCCCATAAATCTAGGAGCTAACTTACCCTTCTTCCCAAATCTTAGAACACCTTTCCAAGGAGAGACCTTGAGATACACTCTATCTCCAACTTGGAATTCTAAAGGTCTATGACATTTATCGACATATGACTTATGTCTATCCTATACAGCCTTCAACTGTTGTTGTATTACTTTAATCTTTTCAGTTGTTTGTTGCACTAATTCAGGACCTAGAAGTTGGTATTCTCCTATCTCATACCAACATAATGAAGATCTACACTGTCTACCATATGATGCTTCATATGGTTCCATATCAATACTACTCAGATAACTATTATTGTATGCAAACTCTATTAAGCTCAAGTGTAAGTCCCAACTTCCTACAAACTGAAGAACACATGCCCTAAGAAAGTCCTCCAAAGTCTGTATAGTCCTTTTAGATTGTCCATCTGTCTAAGGGTGAAACGTTTTCTAAACTTTAACTGCGTACCCAATGCTTTATGTAGTCATTTCAAAAAATGACTTGTAAACTGAGGACCTCTATCAGACACAATTGTAGCTGGAACTCCCTGTAACCACACCATCTCATCTATGTAGATTTGTGCAAGTTTTTCAGTAGTATAGGTTGTTCTAATAGGAAGAAAATGTGCTGACTTAGTCAACCTATAAACTATCACCCAAATGGAATAATGACTTTTGGCTATTCTAGGTAGACCAACCACAAAGTCCATTGTCACATGATCCCATTTCCACTACGTCATAGGTAAGGGTTACAATGTTCTTGTAGGCGTATGGTGTTCTGCTTTAACTTGCTGACACACTGGACACCTCATAACAAACTCAACTACATCCTTCTTCAAACCAGGCCACCAATACATATCTTTTAAGTTATGATACATTTTAGTACTCCCTGGATGCATTGCATACATGGATGAATGAGTTTTCTCCATAAATATCTTTCTTAAGTCATTGACATCAGGTACTACCATCCTACCATGGTAACATACTACCTCATCCTCTGACTCATGGAAAATGTCCTGTTTCTCACTACCATACTCTGACCTGATCTGCTGAATCACAATATCAGACTATTGTGCCTCTTCAATCTGTTGTTTCAGAGTAGGTTTCACATGCATATCGGCCAGTAATCCATCTAACAAAGATACTTTTAACTATACATTTATTTGTCTCAAAGAGACAAACATGTCCCTTTTAAAGGACATTAAATAATTTAACTATGCTTTATCTATTGGTGGAGATGAAGATTTTCTATTTAGTGCATCTGCCACTACATTAGATTTTCCTAGATGATAATCAATTATACAATCGTATTCCTTGATTAGCTCCATCCAACAACGTTGTTTTATATTCAACTCGTGTTGTGAGAAGATGTACTTTAAGTTTTTATGGTCTGTGAAAATCTGACACGTTTCTCCATAAAGATAATGTCTCCAAACCTTCAATGTATGGACCATTATAGCTAATTCTAGATCATGCGTCAAATAATTCTCCTCGTGTTTCTTATGCTGTTGAGAAGCAAAAGAAACTACATGATCACTCTACATCAGCACACATCCTAGACCATTCTTAGAGGCATCACAGAAAATAATGTATCCCTTTACCTGCTCAGGTAAAGCCAACACAGTTGCACTAGTCAATCTTTCTTTCAACAACTGAAAAGAACGCTGACACTTGTCATTCCAGACAAAAGGAACCACCTTCCTTGTCAATCTAGTTAGGGGTAATGCTACAAAACTGAAGTATTTAATAAACCTTCTATAGTAACTTGCCAGACCTAGAAAACTATGAATCTTAGTTGGTGTCTTGGGATGTTCCCACTCTAGAACATACTCCACTTTCTTAGGATCAACACGAATACTTGAAGAAGATATAACGTGTCTTAGGAAAGACACTTCTGGCAACTAGAACTCACACTTGCTATACTTAACATATAGCCGGTGTTGTCTCAACAAAGTCAAGTCTTGACAAAGGTGTTGTTCATGTTTTTGACCATCTCTACTGTATATCAGGATGTCATCTATGAAGACCACTATGAATTGATCATGGAATGGCCAGAAGATTCTATTCATCAGCTTCATGAATGCAGCTGGTGCATTAGTTAGTCCAAATGTCATAACTTCAAACTCATAATGACCATACCTTGTCCTAAAGGCTGACTTAGGTATGTCACTCTCCTTGATATGTAACTGATGATATCCTGACCTTAAATATATCTTAGAGAACACTTTTGCACCACAAAAGTGGTCAAACAGATCATCTATCCTTGGTAGAGGATATTTGTTCTTTATAGTCACCTTGTTATGCTGTCTATAGTCTATGCATAATCTCATAGACCTATCATTTTTAACAAAAAAACTAGAGCACCCCATGGCGAAGTACTCAGTCATATGAAACCTTTCTCAAGAAACTCCTATAACTGTTTCTTGAGTTCTGCCATCTCAGCAGGTGCCATCCTATAAGGTGTTTGGGCTATGGGTTGCGTATTTGAAATTAGATTAATCTCAAAATCAATCTCTCATGGTGGAGGAATATCTGAAAATTCTTCAAGAAACACATCCTTGAATTCCCTGACAACAGAACTTCAGAAAGACTTGGACTCTCTGCTTTGGTGTCTACCACATGTGCCAAGAATGCTACACATCCTTGTCGCATAAATCTCTCAGCTACCATTGCTGACACTAGATAGGTTGGAAGAATCTTTTTGTCCCCCTGAAAGACCCATGTCTCATCACCGTCTGTGAACATAGCATGCTTGGAACCACAATCCAAGACAACCTTATACTTTTCTAGGGTATATATCCCAAGTATTACATCAAACCCTTACATCGCAAGTGGTATAAGATCCACCTAAATGATGTGTTATGAAAAAAAAAGAACACAGGGAGAACATACATCCTACAACACTACAGATCTGACTAACGGAGTTTCTAATAATAGATTATCTACTCTACAACTGACAGTCATATTGCAGTCATGAATCACTTCTTGAGTGATAAAGGAATGTGTTGCACCCAAATCAATCAAAATAGATACGAAGCAGGATGAAGACATATCAGAATAAAACAATTGCATCTGACCTATCACAACTCGTGGATTGACTACTACCTCCGGTTGATTCATAGCATAGAATCTTGTCATTGCCTGTTGCCAAATCCGTGCTCTATTGCCTAGTACAGATGAACCTACTAGGGACACCTGTCCATGTCCACATGTGCCACTACTGAACTATTTCCTGTGAGAGCCTTGTTGACTTTGCCTCGGTGGTTGGGTTACCTCCATGTCTCTAACTAAACATTCTCTCATCATATGTCATGTCTGCCCACACTTGAAGTAGTGTCATGTTGTGGTCTAGATGATTCTGTTACAAACATTGATGTCGTACTATGGGCTCCACTTGGTAGGAAACTATAGCCTCTACCCTTGTTTGATGTCCATTGCGTCTGTGCATTGAACCGCTACAGTACTAATGGTGTAGGAAACCTTGGTTTCTTGAAACTTCTAGACCTCTATTCCTAGAACTAGGCATGTACTTTCCTATTTTTAGCCTCACATTTCTCAATCACGGACCTCTCTATCCTCCTAAATGACTCCATAAAGGTGGCAAACCTCTCTCTATTCTCTAGAGCAGCTATAGGTGTGGTTAACTCAACGTTTAGACCCTTCTCAAAATGCTGAATCCTTTCCTCATCCATAGTAGCCATGTGTGGACAAAACCACACAAGCTCCATGAACTTAGCTTCATAATCACTAATCTTCATCGGTCCTTGTTTAATCCACTCAAAATGTGAGATTTTCTCATCCAGATAAGTCTTGGGAAAGTATCTACTGACAAACTCACGTCAGAATTCCTACCATCCGACCTCAACACCAGGTCTTTTCTCTTCTTCAATGGCCCACCAATGGCCAACGCTTCCTTTTAAAAGGTACACAACATGCCTAACTTTATCATTTTTTGGAATACTAAGGATTCTAAAGGCTTTTTCTAGCTCCGTGAGCCATAAATTTGTGTCTGCTGGGTCAGTTGTACTGGCATATTCAGTGGCTCCTACCCAACGTAACTACTCAAAGGTCTTACCAGGTCCATGTCCCTCATTGGGAACTAGTACCCTAGGTGTTGGTGCTGGCATCCGATCTGCCATATTCATCATTGTGGTCATGAATTGCCCAAAAAGAGCATGAAAGGCTGGGTTTTCTAGCATGGCTTGATCAAGATGGGGATTCTCAGGCACTGATTCCTCTCTATCCTGATCCCTTGCACCTCCTCCTGGTGTAGCAAAACTGCTCTCAACAACATGTTCTTCGTGTGCTCTAGCCATTCTTCAGCTTTACTTATTCTCCTATATGAGAAGAAGTCACTATAAGATAAACTGGAGGACACTATAATAGACTCAACAACCATAATCCTATTTCTCTGTAGACTCAGTTAACCTTAGGCTTTAATACCAAAACTTTATGGCAACTCGATAGCCGAATCACCACTAGTAATTATGCAGAATAACCATTAGTAGTAGATTAACGAAAATCACTAAAAATTAAAATCATTTTTTAAAGAGATACATTGCTAGGAAACTCTTAATTAAATAACCAAGGCGATATATACATCATGGTTCACATTGTACATACATTGTACCATCTTATCATGAGGATATCATATAGCAATTGCTTTGCCCAAACATATATATAAGCAACATAAAACCTCGAGGCATACAAGCCAAAATATCAGATCATTTATAAAAACATTACATACTAACTCCCAAGGACATCACAATATAGAGATGAAACATAGGACTTTTATCTACAAGAAATGACAGATAGCACAATCAACCTAAGATGTTACTGTTGTCCCTATTACTGTTCTCCTCCATCTGTAGTACGGTCTCTACTTCCTCATCCACACCCACCTTAAAATGTTGGGACGAATGGGGTGAGACAAAAGTCCTAGTCAGAGTTATAACTCTCCATCAACAATATTATTATCACAAGTAAATAGTATAAAACTGAGAAGAGAATATTTTATATTAATAATCATGATTAATCATTGTTTATAAGTAGAATAGAGCAATATCATCTTTTAAAGCATTGCAACTATCTAAGATAGAGCAATAAATCATCTATTCACTTTATAAGGAATACGAAGAACACATATAACATCTATCTATTCAAGATGTATAAAAGTAATGTAACATCAACCAATGTTTCTGTATTCAATCCTTAAGCAAATATGCTACACGGCTGATTACATATTTACAATCACACTTATGCCCAGAGGAGATGAGGTATACCGCTCATGCTCTAACCAACTACTGCTTAATTGAAATCGGTACCATACAAGGTCAATGGAAGAGTCGGCTGCCAAGACCTCACCCATCTCAGTCAGTATGAGACCACTGGTGGTGGCATCATGTCAAACTGCAACTTGCTTTCTAGGGTATAGAGATATCTTTACTATAGATCTATAGCTGTATCATGCACTCTTTTTCGGGAGATCACACATCAATCCCCGATACATTTTCATCAGGGAGATCACACAGAGACCCTGGTATTCCTCGGGAGATTGCATAAAAATCCCTTTATAAATGTAAGGATATGTTCGTCCGTCACCCCCACATATTAAAAAATATGCACTATGAGTTAAACTTGTTTCACCATTCAACAAATCCTGACACCGAATGGATCTATGGCCTGGGAAACTACATGATAAGGTTCCACTTGATTAATTAGGTGCATTACAGTATCTTTAGCATCAACCAAGCTACAAGCATGAATTATAACAGATGCTACAAAGAAAGGTGTAATACATTTATAAAGTACTTTTCATAATCTTTGGAACACATTGAATGAATAACACTCGGGATCTTAGTCCCTTATCACATTACTGGGAATTCTCATCCCTTAACATTATCATCATCATGATTTCTAGATCTGGGTATTCAAACCCTTAGTTCATCACTGAACATTGTCATCTCTTATCAGGTAACTATTACCTCTAGGTCCTCAGACCAGGTATACATTATACTTATTGCACAAGTATTTGACATGGATCACAAGGCCCATTTAATCTGTATCATATGAAACATCATAGCTCATACCTGGCTATGCTCATCATCTCATGATACCTGCATGGTTAGTATTTCATGATAAAAACAATATCAAGTACATAACATCACCATGAATTACAAGAGAAATACAACCTTCCCATTATTAGGGTTAGGGTTTCCCTTTCAAGCCGATTCGGGTTTCAAGCCGATTAGGGTTTCAAATTCATATTATCAAGAATCAAAACCCTAATTCATAGATTCAAAAATATTAGGAGTATCAATGTATGCTCATTAAATGCTTATCACACAAAGTATGAGTTTCTCTCTCATCCTTACTAGGATATTGATTACATCATACTTTATTAAGTTAGCTCAACCCTTTTCTCAAGGTACATTGGCCTAAACTTATCAAAATGCATTAAACTCTTTACATCTTAATGTATCATTTAACATAACACACTTCATGTGTTACTCAATCAAGTATATCAGATTGGAGGTGCTTACCTCCATATCGGGCAAGAGGTGTATTCTTGCTTACCATATCGGGCAAGAGGTGTATGCTTGCTTACCACATCGGGCAAGAGGTGTATGATTTCTTACCACATCGGGCAAGAGGTGTATGCTTTCTTACCATATCGGGTAAGAGGAGTATGCTTGCTTACCATATCAGGCAAGAGGTGTATGCTTGCTTACCATATCGGGCAATAGGTTTATGCTTGCTTACCATACCGGGCAAGAGGTGTGTGCTTCCATGATATCAGGCAAGAGGTGTGTGCTTCCACCATATTGGGAAAGAGGTGTATGTGTGTGTCACACCATATCATCTAAGAGGTGTGTGTGTGCTTCACACCATATTAGGTTTCATCATCATATTGGGTTGGAGGTGCTTCAATTCGATATCAGTTTGTTCCATGATGATGTCATCATCATCAAGCTCTAGACTTACATTCCTTTCTATCCTAGTTCATGGAAAATAGTCCTATGCAACTATTAGAACTCATGGATTCAACAATTATTCAAGAAAACTCGAAATTGAAAGTAGATCATCAAGTATAGCAAGATTGAAGGTGAATAATAACATGATTAGGTTCAAGTTATATAACCCACCTCAAGAACAACTTCAAAGCTCCAAGCTCCAAGCTCCAAAGATTCACGTTCACAAGGTTGAAGATGAACTTATCAAATATCCAAGAGTTGTTTAGAACTCCTCTATATGCAAAGAATCACCATAGATAAGAACTTGGTGAAGAAGAAAAGAAAGGAAGAATCCCAACCTGAGATTCGTGCTTCAACCAAGGTTGAAGATGACCATGGATTCACCTTAAGCTTAAGTATCAAGCTCCTCCTTACTCATCAACTACTATGCATGATATCTAAGTGAAAGGGGGTTGTAGGATTCAAAAAGTTTCACTAATATGTTAAAGGAATGGTATATATAATTGCGGTTCATGAGAGAGAGTGTATAAGAGGTGTCATCACCTTATACTACTAGGTGACACATGTCCATGTATGGGTTGACACGTGTCCATGCATGAACACATATTTATCTTGACATGAAAAACTCATGAGGATAATCTAGGGATAATATTTCGGCCATTAGTTATCTTGTTGAGCAAGATATTTCAACTCAACATCACTTTATTCACAAACCGATACAACTTTTCCAAGGAAAGTTGTAAACCGATATCCATCACCTTCTTGATGTGCTTAACCCATAATGAAAAAGGACAAGAGTTGAAAAAAATGATAATGGACCTCCTATATGGCTCCTTGGTCGATAGGCACTCCCAGATAAGCTCTACAACTCGATACAACTCAACTAGAGTTTCAACTATACAACTCTTCTTGGTGTTTTCATCACCAAGAATGCCATCACTCAAAAATGATTCAAACATGGTGACTATTTCTTTTTATCTCCTCTAGATGATTCTAAGAGAGAGTAGGGATACTATAGAGGTGGTAATTTGCATATCAACCCTACATTTTGGTTAAATTGCAAATTGCACCAAAATTGGTACACAAGGCACAAGCATTATTCAAACAAGCTCCAACATGGAACTTAGAGTTTCTGAAAGCCACCCCTTAGCATAATTATCTCTCTTAAGATGATAAATCACTTAAATCATGTTCAAAATTTGACATATTGCAATTAACCCTCATCTTGTAAATTGCAAATTACACCCAAACTATCATATAATGCACAAACAGTTTGCAAATAAGCTCAAACTTGAAAATTAAACTTTCCTTGAGTCTTAATTACTTTCAAAAGATTAAAACAAGTTTATATATTACTTACTTAAGAAAAATTTATAGGTTTATTCCATAACCTAGGTCAGGGATGTTACATATATGATTGTAACCTTTGGTCTTATCACTGTACTCACACATTGAGTGGCATCCCCAAATTTTCAATGCCTTGACCACGCGTGTGGCGTCCAAATTGAAACAATGACTTGAACAAAAATCCCAATTCGTGCTAACACACTAGGCCAAGAATTAGAATATTAGAGCAAGTCAGAAGGAAACAACAGTAGTACATTCACATGAACAATAAACAAACCACAATAACAAAATCTCATCATTCGACATATAATTACATAATGGATTGTTATAACATTTGAGATTACATATTGAACAACAACTTTTCCATATGAACATAGTACACTAAAACATGATCTTTAGACAATACGTCCACTTGTACATCTTCTCGCCACACAACTCTCAACTATCCTAGTTCTTCAAGAGCATAAGTCCACAACCTAAACAAGAGATTACATGTGGTACACGTCAACACAATATTCTTAGATATTGTATTGAGTATTCCTACTTGTCTTTTTATATACCTCTCATTACTAAGACTTGGAAATTAGATAAAACTAATATTGAAAATAATAAACAAACATAACAAAACCATACTTGAAAAAAGAATGTTATTAACAAAAGGGAACACATATTAAAAAAAATTCCATTATATCATTCTTATATTTTCCTACCAACATTATAAATGCATTAAGGCCTTATGATATGCTTACCAAAGAGATAGATCATTGTACAAGGCGATCTTCTTACCAAAGAGATAGATTACTCACAAAAAGTAGGCTTAACAAAGATATATAATGCTATGATATAATGGATCATATTAATCACGTTTCATGTGTTCTTAACTATATGTACTAAAAATAAAGCAAGATAAGATACAAGAACAACAATTTCATCCAATATCATATGGAAAGTATTTTACTACACATATAACACAAGAATACTATATAATAAGCCAAGTAAGAGTTAAAGCTTATCTTCAACCTAGATAATGTTACATCACATTCTTGATGTCAACTAACACTCTTGTTCAAACCTTGATTAAGACAAGATAACACATGTACCATCATCACATTCTCATTGTCATAACCCTAGCTATGTACATTTTAGCGTTTAGCTTAGTTCATGAGGATATTTCCATCATTACTCATCTTATATTATTAGAATTAGATTACTGATATATATTTCATTTATATTACAAATTAGGATTCAATCATTATAATGTGCACACATATACCTTCGATCATATTTACTCATTCTTGTTAGGGTTTCTCATATTTTAAGAACAATTAACATGTAGCATGAGTTATAAGCATCATTCTCATATCATATATCTATAAAGGGTAATGTGTACTAATATGAGCTTATAATGTAATATTTCATCATTTATTGAGCATACACGTATTTGGTACATTTTACTTAGGTTTCTTAGCCCTAAATAGATATATGAAGCACATGACATGAATCTATACATTAAACTCATTATCTCCAATTTAATATGAGTTATATGTCATATTACGTCATTGGTACATTATCATAATTTTTGTTCATAATGTTGATAATGAAACAAGGGTAATAAATCATACATGATATCATTGAGATTTAAGCATTAAAGGACTCATATAATGTGTCCTTGTTGTTCTACTATTTTTTCTAAGAATTTGGATATTTTTTTGATAATTTGTTGACAATGGAGTTAATTTATATGATATATGCAAGTTCCAAGTATTTTATGAGATTTTCAGGTTCATAAATTACCTCTATGCCAATGGGGTACTACCATGTGGCTCTAAGGGGCCCTACAACTTCCTGGGCTAGCTAGTCTGGTTCTACTTCGTGCTAACTGTTCATTGGTTTGGACCCGATTCGACTCACCTTCTTTCTTTCTCCCTGTCTTTCCTCATGCAATCAGTCCAACGCTCTTGGGCATTTTGTTCATTGTCTTCCACTACATCCTAGATCAATGAAGAAGGGCTCTCCATTATTGCACCTTGTCAACAACTAACAACACCTCAAAAATTTTTGATTGTTCTCCCACCATGCTTCTAGCCTTGAGGCCACTCCTTCTATGGCTACTCCTTATGGCTGGAGGATCTTGCCACTATTTGTTTCCAGTGTGGGGAAGCAAAAGTGTTGTCTTGCTTTTTGTCCATGAGTCTCCCTTTGAGGGTCTCCAATATTGTCGCATAATTAGAGGGACTCATCCATGACCTTTGTTCATGGTGGGGAAACTCCTCAAACCTTTTCTGAACTCTTCGTCCATCTCTGATGTGTTGCATTTGGTTGACAGCAAAAGTGTTGTCTTGCTTTTTGTCCATGAGTCTCCCTTTGAGGGTCTCCAATATTGTCGCATAATTAGAGGGACTCATCCATGACCTTTGTTCATGGTGGGGAAACTCCTCAAACCTTTTCTGAACTCTTCGTCCATCTCTGATGTGTTGCATTTGGTTGACCAATGAACCACTGTGATGACACATGAAAATGACAGAGACCTATTCTACTAGTATGGCCCTAGATTCTCCTCTCATTAGATCATCTATGAGTTCTCAACTCTTCTCTCATCTCCCATATACAATGTTGGGTGGAGAAGCATCACAAACATGGAGTCGGGGCTCCCTCACCTCTTATCTGTATGTTATGAATGAGGGGTCTTTCCACTTCTTTGTGAATCCAAACAAAACCTTTGTTTCAGTTTCCTCCATCGAACCATGACCACAACGTGGGATGGGTTATACTCGTAGTCGCTTCTACCCCATGTCTCTAGCCATACACAAGGTAGGGGATGAGCCCCATCCTTCTAATATAAAGCAAGGGCCATGATCAACTCTCCTCATTGCTGATCTGTGGCATCTGAATGTAGAGCATATGTCATATGCACTAGGAATGGACATCACAATATCTCTCATATCTTACCCTTTGTTCAAATTGAATACTTTAGTATTGGTTGATAACTCAAGTATATATATGATTCCATCATTTTCAAACCTCGATATCTTCTTCTAGGAACTTCAAAACTTTGTGAAATTTAAACCATAATTTTATCCTCATCATATCTAAATTTCATTATGTTTTGGTGTCAACATACAAATATTTGATCAATAAATTAATAACTTCAAAAATATATAAACTCTAGGATCTTGGTTACGATATCAACATCTGTCAACACTAAAAATTTACCAAAACCCTTACAACTATCAACTTAACTCAAACACATGAATTCACTTATGTCTTTAAACATTTAATGGCTCCAAATATTCATTCAATCCCACATTACATTTAGCATAAAATTTTCAATTTTTTTCTTTCTAGAGTTATCAAAGTGCTTGTTTATCTGACTTAGATTAGTTTTTACATCATCCATGCATATCATCATCATTTAACTCCCTTTCCTTAATGGAAAACTTCAAAATGACCAAATTGTGAAACAACCAATGGCTAAAAATCATCCTATGCAATCAAGAAACCTAAATCTCATATTTTCCTCAAAAAGATGGCAGGTATTTGAGGAACTAAGAGAGATAAAACACATCATTCTTCTAACTGATTAGTGAAATGTATTGTTGGAAATGTCACTTTATCCCTATCATGTCACTATTTGAGCACAATGGGACTAGGAGAAAAACCTAGTGCACTAAATTATAAATAAGATGCAAGCTGATCAGACCCATTTTCTATACTTCTTCTTCCATCTTCTTACCTTCCATCCATCAAAAAGAAAATAAAAAAATCCATATAAAATGCAAAACTCCAAGTTATGGGTGGCACATCCCCTTCCTAGTCTATCCGCTTCTTCCATACCCCTCTCTATGTAATAGGGGCATACCACCAAAAAGAAAATATGCCAATGCATAGAAACAAAAAAAATAAAGAAGGATGTTGCAATATATTTATTTGAACAAGTAAATGTAATATCTACTCAAATAGAGGAGATATTTGCATGTTCCTTCCTCAACCCCCTTCTCTCCATGTTCTACTTAGAGACAAAATGAATGTCTCATCTTGTTATCTTTTTCACCCAACCCAATATAAAATTATATGCATGCTTGTTATTCTATGAGACTCTCTAGATTTTAATGAAACTCTTAGATGTGCTTGGTATTATGTATAGTTATGAAGAAATGTTTTTGGTAAAAAAAACTGGAAATTAAGACATAGAGAGATGTGTTCTATTAACTCAGGAAGACATGTTACTTGGCCATATCAGGTGGTAGGGAAATGAAAATGATGTGAAGGTGAGGTAGTCAGATTGGTTGAAAGTATTCATTTGGAGACTAATTTAGATTTAGTGTTACTCAAGGAAGAGAATGTTTAAGTTTGGGGTTGTTTGAGGAATGAATATGCATCCTAGATTTAGCTACTTTTTCAACATAGTGTTGCACTCATTTGCATAATTTTAGTTTACAACTAGCTAACATTTAGATGTTACTGATTTTAAGCTAATCTATAAGATTTTGATCCATTTCTACATTTCCATGGCTTTCTTGAACTTCATTGCATGTGACCAGTGTAGGAGGTGGTGGTTCTAAGAATATTTTCATAAAATGTAATAACTTTTCAATGATCTAAGTTTTTCTTGGGTGACATCGTTGACCTTTTGTTCGTTGGTCAAAAGCCCATCAACACAGGACAAAGAACCAACATCAATAGCCCACTGATAACACCAATTTTTGTGATGTTTTTGCCCTTTATTCTGTTGTCAAAACTGCCCTTTTCTGCTATTTTCCTCTCTTTTACTAGTACTTTCGCAATATTTGGCCAAGCAATGCTCTTAATCTAATATTTCCATCATTTGCAGAGTTTTTCCTCATTTTGGTACAATAAGGTCGTCCCGGCCCACAAATAAGTCCAAATATATTTCGGCCTTCCTGAAGCCCGATACGACCTCTGCCCGACAGGGTGGAGAACACAATGACGCGCGACAAAGGGATGCTGCGCAAGAAGAAGCTGACAGACGACACGCCTCTTACCCGACAGGGAGCCGAGCTCGCTATGACAACCCAAGCTTGTCGTGCGACACCGACCACCCACCGGTAGGCGCCGCCCGTCACGTGACCGACAACCAACGTCCCTGCACCGGGCGATATGTGTATCGGCCGTCCATCAAACTCGTGAATGCGGAGGACACGTGGCGCTGCGAGCACCATAACTCCCCCCAACCGCTGCCTATAAATAGAAGCTACAGGAAGTCGAAAAGACACTTCGGACAGGGCGGACAGTTCAAAACTTTGAGCGATCTTCCGAGGAAAATTGTGAGAGCAAGAGTATCGTGCCCCAGTGCTCGTATCGGGCAACTCTAGGTGAGCTCTTCCTCATCTAGAGAAGGAGGGGATGGTTCACTTAGGACCGTCCCGGGCGACACTGCGGGCCGATATCGGCTGAAGTAGATGAGCGACACAAGTACCTGACAGTAGAGCGCGTCGCTCCATGCCCGACACGATATCAAACCTGATATGCTTCGCTCGTCATGCGTGCCGCCCGACACAAGCGTATCGGCCAGGGTCCTTGAGCGATACAGTCAGCTATCACAGTGTGCCGCCCGAGAGGGTGTGCCGCCCGACGCAGCTGTATCGAGCTAGGCTCCTGACCGGTATCAGGCTGGAGGGTCAACTGTAGTCTATCGTCCTTCTACATCAAGAAGGTGATACCTATCTTTACTTCTGTTATTTAATTCTTTAATTCCTGCATTGTAATCAAACCTTTATATGTTTATAGAAATAGAAAAGCTTAATTACTTGCTGCTCTATGCTTGGTACAATGTGTTGGATGACTTCTATGTTTGATATCTAAACTCTAGCCTGCATGTTTGGATCGCGTTTTGCTTAGCTACCGAATCGTGTTTTCCCGTCGCAACAACTTCGAGAGTTGTGTTGTGGCTCTAGTGTTTGGTCTGATTCTGGAGTATGAGAGTGCCTGGAACGGAGTTGTTTCAGTAACATTCCACTCTAACTTAAGACCAGCAACCTCGAGAGGGGTGTTGGTGCTTGGTTAGAGGTACTCACTCTGAGAGGAGGAGTGCAGGATGCTACAACTACTGCTTGTTTTACTAAAGTCTTATCCTTCGTACCCTGCTCTAGCTCTAAGTTTTATCTTTATGTTCCTGTTGCATGAAAACCCCAAAAAACTGCTTATTGACTAAAAATCTTAAATCTTTCTAGTAGCTCCAGTTGGAGATAGTTTTCTTGTTTTGTTTGTGACATCTTGATGTTTCCCTTTTGGGAATTTCTTATCTCTTTAATACCTGTCGGAGTGTAGCGTGTCGATTCTGGGTTCTCAACACTACCCCCCTTGTCCCTGTGTTCGACCCCGTATATCTACTTCGACCCCGTAAGCAAAGTTGTGGGGGCCTAGAAGGATTTGGGTTTATAAATGAAAAAGCTCGACTACCTCAAATCTACCTCCACTTTTGGACGCGCGGCTATGTTTTTGCCCTTTATTCTGTTGTCAAAAACTGCCCTTTTCTGCTATTTTCCTCTTTTTTATTAGTACTTTCGCAATAATTGGCCAAGCAATGCTCATAATCCAATATTTCCATCATTTGCAGAGTTTTTCCTCATTTTGGTACAATAAGGTCATCCCGGCCCACAAATAAGTTCAAGTCTGTTTCGGCCTTCCTGACGCCCGATACGACCTCTGCCCGACAGGGTGGAGCAACACAATGACGCGTGACAAAGGGATGTCGCACAAGAAGAAGCTCACAGACGACATGCCTCTTACCCGACAGGGAGCTGAGCTCGCTATGACAACCCAAGCTTATCGCGCGACACCGGCCACCCACCGGCAGGCGACGCCCGTCACGTGACCGACAGCCAATGTCCCTGCGTCGGGCGATATGTGTATCGGCCGTCCATCAAATTCGTGAATGCGGAGGACATGTGGTGCTGCGAGCACCATAACTCCCCCAACCGCTGCCTATAAATAGCAGCTACAGGAAGTCGAAAAGACAGTTCAGACAGTTCGGACAGGGCGGACAATTGGGAACTTTGAGTGATCTTCCGAGGAAAATTGCGAGAGCAAGAGTATCGTGCCCCAGTGCTCGTATCAGGCAACTCTAGGTGAGCTCTTCCTCATCCCGAGAGGGAGGGGATGGTTCACTTAGGACCGTCTCGGGTGACACTACGGGCCGATATTGGCCGACGTAGATGAGCGACACAAGTGGCCGACAGTAGAGCGTGTCGCTCCATGCCCGACACGATATCGAACCTGATACGCTTCTCCCGTCATGCGTGCCGCCCGAGAGGGTGTGCCGCCCGACGTGAGTGTATCGGCCAGGGTCCTTGAGCGATACAGTCGGCCATCACAGTGTGCCGTCCGAGAGGGTGTGCCGCCCGATGCGGCTGTATCGAGCTAGGCTCCTGACCGGTATCGGGCTGGAGGGTCCACTGTAGTCTATCGTCCTTCTACATCAAGAAGGTGATACCTATCTATACTTTTGTTATTTAATTCTTTAATTCCTACATTGTAATCAAACCTTTATATATTTATAGAAATAGAAAAGCTTAATTACTTGCTGCTCTATGCTTGGTACAATGTGTTGGATGACTTCTATGTTTGATATCCGAACTCTAGCCTGCATGTTTGGATCGCATTTTTCTTAGCTACCGAATCGTGTTTTCCCATCGCAACAACTTCGAGAGTTGTGTTGTGGCTCTAGTGTTTGGTCCGATTCTGGAGTACGAGAGTGTCTGGAACGGAGTTGTTTCAGTAACATTCGACTCTAACTTAAGACCAGCAACCTCGAGAGGGGTGTTGGTGCTTGGTTAGAGGTACTCACTCTGAGAGGAGGAGTGCAGGATGCTACTGCTACTGCCTGTTTTACTAAAGTCTTATCCTTCGTACCCTGCTCTAGCTCTAAGTTTTATCTTTCTGTTCCCGTTGCATGAAAACCCCAAAAAATTGCTTATTGACTAAAAATCTTAAATCTTTCTAGTAGCTCCAGTTGGAGATAGTTTTCTTGTTTTGTTTGTGACATATTGTTGTTTCCCTTTTGGGAATTTCTTATCTCTTTAATACCTGCCAGAGTGTAGCGTGTCGATTCTGGGTTCTCAACACTACCCCCTTGTCCCTGTGTTCGACCCCGTATATCTACTTCGACCCCGTAAGCAAAGTTGCGAGGGCCTAGAAGGATTCAGGTTTATAAATGAAAAAGCTCGACTACCTCAAATCTGCCTCCACTTTTGGACGCGCGATTTAGGCCGGTCAACTTTTTGGCGCCGTTGCTGGGGACAAGGCAAAAAATGGTACTGTAGATGAATTCGAATCCACTAACTACACTCTCGTACCTCAAGCTTAGAAATGAGTTTGACAACACTCTTTTTCTTTTTCTTCTTATTGTTTTTCTTTGCCTAAAAGTAAAAAAAAAATTCATTTTCTAAACTTGATTTTTCGTGCCATTCTAGGAACCCTGAAGAACAGTAGTATGTTTCCCCGAGTTCTGACGCCACTCGACTGTCCAATCAAGCACAATCATCAACACCATGCCTCCCCGCGTCGACCCACAACACTCTCAAGGGGAACGACAAGGAAGATCTAGGCATGAATCACCTCCACCAGATGGCAACGACTGCTATGACGGCAATAATCAGCTTGTAGATCAAGAGTCAGAACACTCTGAGGAAGAACACCCTCAAGCTAGGCGTCGCCACCGCCACCGAAACTAGAGGAACCAAGATCAGGCTCATCACCAACGAGACGATGACAACAACGATTCCGAGGAGGAAGAGAAGACGCTGAGAGAGTTGGCATCAACAAGAGCCAACAACTCTAGTTGTCCCGTCATCACCCCATGATTCAACACAGCCAATTTTGAGCTTAAGCCGTCCGTTATCTCAATGATCCAGAACAAGAGCTTCAGGGGGAGTTCAAAGAATGACAACCCCTACCATCATCTTGATGCCTTCAAGAACATCTGCGACATGATAAAGATGCAGGGGGGTCCCCCAGGAAGTCATATATTGCAAAGGCTTCATCTTTTCCCTAGAGGACAAAGCGCTGTCCTGGTATCTCGGGTTACCTCACCGGTCTTTGAACAGATGGGGAGCGTTAGCCGACGCATTCGTAAATAAGTTTTACCCCACTGAAAGAATGGTCAGAAACTGGCAGAAAATAACCTCCTTCATGCAAAAGCCCAACGAAAGCCTCCACGACGCCTGGGAGCGATTCTAGGAGTACCAGAGGGATTGTCCCCCTCATAACTACAAGAAGGGCTTCCTTGTCACCACCTTCTACAATGGCTTGACTCCCGATGAAAGGGTGTCACTGAACGTGGCAGCAGGCAGTGACTTCATGGGGAAGAAGGCAAAGAAGTCTGAGATGATTATCAAGAACATGGCCGAGCTAATGGCCGATGCTGAGTTTGATCGATCTGATAGAGGACAAACAAGGAAGGTAGGTGAAGGGTCCGCCCTTGAGTCTAAGGCGCTGGAGTCAATCACTTTGCAGATACAGAGAATTACTACTGATGTTAAACAATTGCGAGAAGCTGGAAGTAAAGGTAAGAAGCCAGTCGAAAAAGTAATGAAATGCGTTACGTGCCGAGAAGGTCACAGGGTGGACAATTGTGTCTACACCCGACCAGAAGCGGACAACGACTCCGACTCAAAAGACGAAAGGACAGAGAATGTGTCCTACATGAACTTCAAGAGGCCAGATCACCCTGGCTTTAATTATGGTAACAAGGATGCAGTGGAAAATTCGCATCAGCTGCACACCTCGGCCAAGCTAGCACAAACTTTTGAGAAGAGAGGAGGATCCAACCAATATTTCAAGAACATCCAATTCCAACCAGCAAAAGGCAATTTCCAAGCACCAGGAAAGTACCAAGGCCCAACCTGAGAATAGGACAAAGGAGCAAGCCAATCATATGTGGTTGGCCAGTTGTTTGATTTCGTTAAGAAACAGGATACCATTAATAACCAACTAGCACAAAGTGCGCTATCCAATTCTGGCATTTTGAACTCGTTGCAGGTATAGTTGGCAGACATGCAGACACAACAATGCCAAATCGACCAGCAACTAGCTCAGCTCGCCGAAATCATAAAGAACCCGTCGGGGAAGATCCCGTCCAACACTGAACCAGCCAAAAGATTGAGATAGTGACTGCGGAGAAGAGGGATGAACAAGAAGTCAAAGACATCCAACTGAGGATGGAAAACTCATCACTTCTCGGGAGGCAACCTGAGCTGTATTTAAATTCCTAGTATAGGGTGCTTTTACTTTCCAACAAAATGAACATTATGAACATTATAGTCTGTAATAAGGCCCGAGGCAGTGCCTGCGCCACATGCATTGACTCTTCGGTTTTATGGGCCACTGCCTCAGTTTTATTAACCAGGATGGGTAATATCATTTGAGGCCGGGACCTTAGTCTTCGGCCAATGATGTTTTACTCATCAGCCGCAGTTTAAACCTCTTTGTTTTCGTGATATATCAGAAAGCAACCCAACTGGTGCTATGAATGCGCCCATATCAGGCAGTGGAATTCTGGGGATTGCAAGGGTCATGCCGACAGATGAACTTGCCCGAGTTACGAGTTTCCCTAACGGCCGACACGCACCCCGGATTTACTTGTTTCACCCCGGTTGAGTTTGCTATATAAGGGGGTGAGTTTTTACCATGTCGGGCTCCTTGCCTTACTGTTTCACGCTCCCGTATCGTGCTAAGACCTTGTGCTTTTGCTCCCGTGTCACGCAAGACTGCCTTGCTCTCGTGTCATGCAGAAGTTTAGATCACGGCAAGGTAAAGCTCGACAGGCCCCATCACCCAGCAGACCATGTCGCCTGACACGTTCCTTTCTTTAAAGCTAGTAGCTTATCGGTCTTACGGTTCATTTGCTGAGCATGACTTGTATCGCCCGATATGGATGTCGCGCAACGTACCTTTTATTCATGATTGCCCGATTCACCATATCGAGCAATATCCGTGTCGCCCATCTCTGCACCACCTCGCCTATTTTTGTTGTCCGGCGACATGATGCTTTCCTTTTAAGAAGACCTTATCATACGTCTTATCCTATCGCCATCATATCGCCCGACACGCCCGTATCAAGCGACCGACCTAACACATGTTTTTCGCCTTATCGCCCTGTTCATATCACACATTTTGATCTTCTGACGTAGCAGGTGATACCACCTCTAGTATCAAGCACATGACTTCACCTCTGAAACCCGTGTGTTGCCCGATATGGAGTGTAGAACAGTCCTTGTGTAGAGAAATACCAGATCACACTTTTATTCTTTACTTTTTTTTTCAAGACATCAACATGTTTAATCGAGGTATTTTCTTATTATCTTATAGAAATGGCCCTCATCAAGACAACTGCTGTCCTCGTTGACGCACAGGGCAGGAGAGTCTACCCAGAGACTGCTGCTGAAGGGCAGGCTGCCAGACCTAAGCGTCCAAACCCAGGACCAACTGCGGCGTCGACAGAAGAGAAGAGGGCTAGGGTTGGAAAAGTGGCGGCTCCAACTCCGGCACCAACACCTCTAGCAACAGCAGAACTCCCAGAATTCTTGTCCAGAAGTTTCGAGCCAAGGGACGAAGAGCACGCTCATTGATATGCTGAACTAGTGACCAAGGTCTACTGACCAAGCAGGTTCTGCCATTAGGCCTCATTTACTGAACTAGGAATTGTGAAGAGGCTGAAGGGCGCCCTCGCTGCGACAGGGATGAAGAAGATCTACTTCAGCCAGTCTTCTTCTTACACCAAACTGACAATGGAGTTTATGTCTTCCCTCCACCAGGTTAAGAATTCTGCGGTGGAGAGAGAAGAGTTTGGCGGGCCAGACAGACTCCTGGCCCGACTTTACAACTCAGAGCACTCCATCTCCGAGAAGCTGTTGAATAAGATCTTCTCTTCCAACGAGGAGGAGAGGAATCTCATGGACAATGGTGAGAGGATCACCGAGAAAGACGGGTTCAATCCCGTGGAACTCTGGAGCAAGCTAACCGGTGAGTCTTCGTTCAAGCCAGGAAGAAAGGTGGTGGCAGTGCACTCCTGCTTTTGGAGAATAGTGCACAAACTGGTGGGATGTTTGCTGTTCAGCAAGAATGAGTCCAGTAATATCTATACAGAAGAAATCCACGTCATGTGGCACATAATGGAGGGCCGAGTGATCAACCTCGGGCGGTTCTTGCTAAACAGGCTGCATCTAATGAAAGAAGCCACCAAGGAGTACTGCATGGGCAGCATCGTCAACCTAATCGTAGTGGGACTCGGGTACCCAAAGGAGCCGCGCAGCCTTTCATGGACACAAGGCGATGAGGTGATCGACACCAAGTACCTGATGAGGACCAGCATCATTAGGAAGGAGGGAAGAGACTATTTCTACAAGTTTTCAAGGACGAACATACTCCTTCCGCTCCCTCGCTGCGCAAACTACGATGCAGAAAAGCTGGTCTTCACCACCGCTGAAATTGAAGCTGTAGCAAATGACGCAGCTTCCACCACCACCACCAGGGCCCAGGGGAGGGCAGCTCCAGAGCTACCGATGACAACTCCTGATAGAGTTGTCTCCACTCCATCTACATCAGCCACCACCACAACAAGGACGGTGATAGCTGAGAAAGAACTGGTGATCGTAGAGGTCACCGAGACAGAGACTACGGGAGCCGCCACGGGAGAGACGACGGCAGCCCCCGTCACTGCTTCAAGACCTGCAGAGGAAGAAGAGGAATTTCAGCAGGGCGACAACAATGGGGTGTTCAACGAGATCCTGAAGGAGCTTAGAAGAACATCGGCACCGCCGCCGAAGTCCCCACCTACAACAGTTGAGGAGATCACCGACAGTGTAGAGGTGGAGCAGAGTCTGCCCTCACCACGACCATCTCCACCTAGACGAGAAGGCAAGGCGGTGGCAATTGCAAAAGCACCGACGCCTCACCTAGCGGCATCGGGATTGCGAACCATTCTGATAGGTTCTACCTCGCCTGGTAGACCATCGCACGAGAAAGATGTCGCGAGGACGGAAGGGAGACCCACCGGAGCTTCCCCGTCGCTCGAAAAGATGCTCGTGTACGAGCTCGATAATTTGCGGGAGGTAACGGATACCAACTCTGACTTTTATATTTCCCTAACCCGCAAATTTGCATCTTTCCAAAATAGGCTGGATAGCCAAGAAAGAAAGCTGCTGACTCTAGCGAGCCTTCCCGGCGGATTAGAGGCCCTGAATGCAATAATGCAACAAGTCCTCCAACGACTCGACAAGATTGAGGATAGGCTGGACAGAAATGACGACCATCCGCGCCGAAGGCAGCCGAGAAGGTCGCCGCCACCACCCAGCCATGGCTCTCCTCCTTCTTCGTCAGCCTCCCCTTTAGGAACATCGTCCTCCTCATCCTCCAGCGGGCGATCCTCAACACCCGAGGAGGGGACGCAACATAGGTCTACCGAAGGAGCTCCTTCCGGACAGGAGAGCCCCTTAGGCTTGGGAGATGCAAACATCTCTGTCCCCCTAGATGAAGCCGAAGATGATAGCACAAATATCAGCATCGGGGGAGACTCTTCTGATGAGTCTGAGGGAGAGAAGGGGGATGTCTACACAGTCAATAAGAGACATCCTCCCCGAAGCAAACTCTCGATGGCGGACAAGTTCCGTGATAAGTTCCATGAGCCATCCGAGATACCCTCTTTCGAGATGGCCGACTTCGACAGAAGAGCCATCGGACACCTGACGATCAGAGACCAGAACTTGCTAAATAAGGTCTTGAGATCGCAGGCAAATGAAGATGTCGTCGTCTAGACTGACAGGTACCTATCCGTGCGATTGGGAATCCTTCGAAACATGTTCCGCACGCCGACCTTAGTCGGCAAAAGACTGTTCAGGGTCCTTGAAGGAGCGATAATAGAATGTACCGACAGTAGGACAGGTCCGAGAATGATATACAACGCCACCCTGACCTTGGTGAGAAGTCTGCTGAAGGGAGATCCAGGCTCCCGTGCAGTGGCCGACATGCTGCAGCACATTGAAGAACAAAGACCAAACGTCGTGTTGGCTCCATATAAACACCGCAACGTGTGGTTCCTCTGCATGGCATACCTCAGGAACCACGACCTCCAGCTGCTGAGCTGCAGCCACAACGAGGTGCCACGCTCCAGTGGTGTTTTCCGCCGCCCGGAGGATAGGAAGTTGAGACTCCTGCCACTGTGTCTGCTACGAGCTATAAAGAAAGGAAGCCAACGTCACCAAAATCCTTGGAACTTCTTTACTCTCTGAGACCCCCCCCCCGTCCAGGCAGAAGAGGGGAGTGGAAACAGTTCTATCATCATCATGGGTGCCATTGAGGCGCTCAACACATTTGGAAACTTGGGAGTCCTCAAAGGCACATCCTTCTATCAACGCATGAGCATTTACGCCATGTTGCTGATCAAGGACAAGAGCTATTTCCAGGACACAGGGATACCAGAGCAGATGCTGGACAGTGACCTCGAAGAAAACTCTTCTCAGTCCAGAAGCTCCTCAGAAAAAGAAGAGGAAGTGGCGACCGCCACACATTGGGCAGGCAAGCAGTTGGCGGTCCTGAAGAAAGTGCACGAGACGGAGGACACTACTTTGCCTGAAGCTTCAGAAGGGCTGATAAAAAATTTCGACCACTTTTAATGTGCAACTCTCACACAGGAGCAGGTCAATATAATCCAGCTGAAGTTAGCTGATTCTACCCCATCGGTTGTCGCCTTTCAGGCAGGTGATGTCGTAGTCCCGGTCAACGATCTAAGGGACATGGTGAAGGAAGGAGGGTGCTTGGCTGTAGCAGTTGCAGCCGCTTACATCCAGTATATACAGCCAAAGCTAGAACATGCATACACAGCCCATCCCATGCTATTCAACGATGTCTGCCTCACCGACGAAATAGGAGCGAAGCATAATTTTCTGGCAGAATTGAGAGGCGGGGTCCCAGGCACTATCTTTTTTCCAATTCTACATTACAATCATTGGACACTCCTAACTGTGTACACCCGACAGCGAGCAGGAATTTTCTACAACAACTCAGACAGAAACAAGAACCATCCAGTGCCGTGTACATCAGAACCTTTGACATCCGTCAAACGCCTGGTCCGAAAATACTACGATGAGGTGGCAAGGATGATCCAACCATTCCTGGACATGCAAGGAGGCAAGTGGAACGAACTCCAGTTCTACCACCGCAGTCCACAACAACTTCCCCTATCCAACGACTGTGGCATCTACATCCTGGAATGGATGGCGAACAAAGAAACGCCTGATCAACTCCACCACACCTTCTATCACAACAAAAGGGGGGAATATGTGTGGGACCTTCTGTCTGACGTAGGCGCAACCTCACTGGAATAAACATTACCTCACCTTGTCTACTTCACAACTCTGGGACAAAGTGTGGAGTAAGTTTGGGGGGGTACCATGTACCAGTGAGGGAGGTACAAAATTTTGAAATTCGAACTCAATTTCTTTATGCTTTTGTCTTAAATTCGTTATTCTTTTGTTCTTTGTGTACATATATATGTTCATACCAAAGTTTTGAAAATTCTTTTTGTTTATATATCATCTCCATACATATGTACAAAGTTGCTATAATAGTGAAAACCCATCACAACTTCTTGCAAAGTTAGTTTTCTATGTGCTTAACGAGATACAAGTTATGTTATACCTTTTTGATAATGCTGCTTCAAACAAATGAAAAGATTATGTTTTTCCATGCCAAAAATTTTGAAAAATATAATAATCTCACAAACAGCTAAGAGACGAGTATGGAGAAGGAAAAAGATGCCCAAACAGTAGAAATCTCTTTGTTTTCCCCTACCCAACAAAAATCCCAAAAAGAGAGAGAAGCCTTATGAGTGTGAATAAAAGCATGAGAGTTGTGCCCAATAAAAGAAAAGAAAAAAAAATATATACCCACTTGTTTTCCAAAAGTACCCATCTTTAGGCATGGTAGATCTGGGGCAGTGGTACGTAGGATGTGAAATCACTGCTCTAAAGCCAACTGGCTTTGACTGCAGGGACCACTTGCCCGCTAACGGACCCTTACCTGGATGGACTGATGGGAAACAAGAAAAACCCTAAAAAGCCTTAGCCTACCCGATACACAACTTTCTGCCCCAAAAATAAAGCTATTTGGTGTGTAAGCTAACTTCGGAATCATACAACAAAGTCTCGCCGAAGCTATAGAGAAGAATCTTACTTAAACAATAAGGCAGGAAAAACTAAGTCTTTTGTTCGTAGTGAGACAACTTTATATTTAAGGAATTACGATTCTTGTTTCACCTTTTGAACAGAAAGCTACTCCGAGCAGAAGAAGCATCACAAAATAAAGTTTAAATATTGATTGAGGACAATCAAAATGCTAAGTTTGGGGGAGTTGATAACACCAATTTTTGTGATGTTTTTGCCCTTTATTCTGTTGTCAAAACTGCCCTTTTCTGCTATTTTCCTCTCTTTTATTAGTACTTTCGCAATAATTGGCCAAGCAATTCTCTTAATCTAATATTTCCATCATTTGCAGAGTTTTTCCTCATTTTGGTACAATAAGGTCGTCTCGGCCCACAAATAAGTCCAAGTCTGTTTCGGCCTTCTTGACACCCGATACGACCTCTGCCCGACAGGGTGGAGCAACACAATGACGCGTGACAAAGGGATGCCACGCAAGAAGAAGCTGACAGACGACACGCCTCTTACCCGACAGGGAGCCGAGCTCGCTACGACAACCCAAGCTTGTCGTGTGACACTGGCCACCCACCGACAGGCGTCGCCCGTCACGTGACCGACAACCAACGTCCCTGCGCTGGGCGATATGTGTATCGGCCGTCCATCAAACTCGCGAATGCGGAGGACACGTGGCGATGCGAGCACCATAACTCCCCTCAACCGCTGCCTATAAATAGCAGCTACAGGAAGTCAAAAAGACAGTTCAGACAGTTCGGACAGGGCGAACAGTTGGGAACTTTGAGCGATCTTCCGAGGGAAATTGCAAGAGCAAGAGTATCGTGCCCCAGTGCTCGTATCGGGCAACTCTAGGTGAGCTCTTCCTCATCCAGAGAGGGAGGGGATGGTTCAATTAGGACCGTCCCGGGTGACACTACGGGCCGATATCGGCCGACGTAGATGAGCGACACAAGTGCCCGATAGTAGAGCGTGTCGCTCCATGCCCGACATGATATCGAACCCGATACGCTTCGCCCGTCATGCGTGCCGCCCGAGAGGGTGTGCCGCCCGACGTGAGCATATCGGCCAGTGTCCTTGAGCGATACAGTCGACCATCACAGTGTGCCGCCCGACGCGGTTGTATCGAGCTAGGCTCCTGACCGATATCGGGCTGGAGGGTCCACTGTAGTCTATCATCCTTCTACATGAAGAAGGCGATACCTATCTTTACTTTTGTTATTTAATTCTTTAATTCCTGCATTGTAATCAAACCTTTATATGTTTATAGAAATAGAAAAGCTTAATTACTTGCTGCTCTATGCTTGGTACAATGTGTTGGATGACTTCTATGTTTGACATCTGAACTCTAGCCTGCATGTTTTGATCGCGTTTCGCTTAGCTACCGAATCGTGTTTTCCCGTCGCAACAACTTCGAGAGTTGTGATGTGGCTCTAGTGTTTGGTCCGATCTGGAGTATGAGAGTGCCTGGAACGGAGTTGTTTCAGTAACATTCCACTCTAACTTAAGACCAGCAACCTCGAGAGGGGTGTTGGTGCTTGATTAGAGGTACTCACTCTGAGAGGAGGAGTGCAGGATGCTACTGCTACTGCTTGTTTTACTAAAGTCTTATCCTTCATACCCTGCTCTAGCTCGAAGTTTTATCTTTATGTTCCTGTTGCATGAAAACCCAAAAAAACTGCTTATTGACTAAAAATCTTAAATCTTTCTAGTAGCTCCAGTTGGAGATAGTTTTCTTGTTTTGTTTGTGACATCTTGCTGTTTCCCTTTTGGGAATTTCTTATCTCTTTAATACCTACCGGAGGTAGCGTGTCAATTTTGGGTTCTCAACACTACCCCCCTTGTCCCTGTGTTTGACCCCATATATCTACTTCGACCCCGTAAGCAAAGGTGGTGACCACCAGGGAGGGTTTACTTCTTTCAGGAATCTTGTTGGCCCAATGTGAAGTCTGGCCCAACAGAAGTTTTCCCACAGACATGCCCACCTGAAGGGATTCTAGTATTTGTTGTCCAACCAAACTTTGGCTCGATCAGAAATATGGTCTGACAATAATCAGGCCAACAAAAACTCTACGCCCAACTATACTTCCCCCGACAAAAATCCTACAACCCATCAATTGACAGTAATCCTACAACCCGTAAACTAACAGAGTTCTAGCCCGATGAGTTTCTTGCATGACTAAGATCATGCAACTCACACCAAAGGAAGTAATTAAGGGTCACACCAACCTTTTGTGTACCTCCTAACACTGAACTCTTATGTCCATGGAAATTGCAAAAAGTAGATGGGGAGGGTTCCAAACCCTAACCCCCCTATGAATAGAAGATCAAAGCCATAAAAAAGAATCCATGCTCCAAGCCTCTGGGCTACTAGTTTTGTTTCATATCCTCCACTCCAGCCATGATTGACCACCCCCTGTTGGTTGCTTTTGTTCATCAACTGGTTGATGGGATTCCAACCTAAATTGTAGCTCTGCAACTATAATCTCGAAGGAAGTTAGAGCCAAGGATGCCCCACCATCCATCCAACATCTTCTCCACCTACTCTCCTCCATAGAAGCAAATCAATTCCACAAGGAAGGAGAGACTTACTATCCAACAACCCATCTCAAACAAATGTCTAGGAAGTGTTTTAGTTGTTCTTTCAAATCCATCATTCTTGAGTTTGAAAAGTCATTCATGTACACCAAAATTGAGATTTTCTCTTTTGTGATGATGGCTTATTCTTTTCGCCTTTCCTCTATTGCATGTATATGCTTCCATGAGTGAGTATTCCTCTCGCTAGTGTGGGATGAGTAGACCTACTACCCAATTTTGTTCTCCTATTGTATATGTTAATGTATGGATAATATATGTTTTGAATCAATCATTTTTATGCTTATATTTGTGCATGGTCATCAAGCTTATATGTAAATTAGAAATTCGCTATAAAAACATGAAATGAGGATCTAGGATAGCATTTGACTCATGTAAATCCCTTGATAAGAATTCTAGATTAGTGTTTCTTGAGGTGATATATGAATTATCTCTTGGTAACACGACAACAAACTTAGAGTAATATCTATCTGGGTCCTAATCCTTACACCAAAAGGGGGATTTTCCTGGCCTCAACATATATATTTCCATTCTTAATATGATGTAGTGAGAGAGTGAATAATAGGTTGTAGTGGTGAATCACTTGCCACCATAATGTTCCCATCATTTGGTAAATCTAGAATTTAATCTAGCCTTTATGTTTGTAATCTTAGAATAATCAAACAATAAACCATCTTGTGTTAAAAACTAGCTCTTGCATAGTTATTTTGATTAGATTACGTCGAAATACACTTTCCTTTGGTTTTTTTTCTTCTGAACTATTCTATGATAAGATCCATCCTCTTGTGGGTGGTAAATATTGTATCTACTTAGGTAAACTCTAGGGATTTGACCCCTAGTGAATTTGCCAATGTAGTAAAATCCATGTCACTTAGTATGCAATTTATGTCCAATGCATATTTTTGAAAACCTTGTATTGTTTATGGAAGCCTTGAATAATTAGTTCAAGTCCTTTTTCCATAATGATGTCAACCCCTATACATATGGTCATACCATCATTTTTGTGCTGACAAATTTCTCTTTGTCTTATCTTGTGGGGTATGCATACTACCCCTTAGGTGAAAGAATATGGGACACAAAATATGATGACATGGACCTCGCTTAGAGGAGTTGACTCTTCAGAGATAGACACGAGTTAGTTTGGATTTACCACTACCTAGAAATTGAAGTTGTAATTTAATGTAAGACCCAAGAGGGATATTATCATGTAAACATGTAAATTGATTATAATCATTACATTTATTTATATTGTTGTACTTTGTCCTTGTGTACCATTGATTTGAGAGAAATATACACCTATTGTAGCATACTTATTAGTGTTTTTGTATTAGATGGATTTATTCCTCATATTAAGTGAGTAGTGGATGCCCTCTTAGGTCCCACTCCTTACATGATGGTATTAAATACATGGTAGTTAGATTTTGACTATTTCAATTTTATCCCCCTTTGGTTTCCTATCTTGTTCGATAAGTTCCCTAAAGAGCTCTAACATTATATGTAAATACTAGATTTTATGTTTACCCTAGATGAGATGATGTATGAAGGATATTGATAGTGATGAAGTGCAAGAGGATGTTAAGCTATTGACCCTAATGTGATGATTCTCTATTTGCTCATCTGCTATGATGTAGGTAAGTTATGGTATTTGTCTTTAGATGTTATGAGGTTTGACTCTAGTATGGAGTTATGTTATGAGGATGACAAAGTAGTTGGAAAGGTGATCATATATTGAAAACTGTGAATTGGTTCTCTCTTTGATTTTAAGCTCATAATTATTTCATGTTGTATGATTTTATGAAAATACTTATTTTCTCTTATAATACTATATGTACAAAAACGTTATCTAATTTTATCAGTTCTTTCTTGAACTAAGTCACAATGAATAGATGTATTAAGTCTTATATAGAAACCTTAGAATTAGTTAAAATAGAGATAATAAACCATAGTTTAAAGTTGATGTGATTATTAGGAAATTCAGGCTTGTGCTAAAATGTTTAGTAGGTCTACACTTTGGCCCCCTTTAAGTTTAAAAGGTTGAATCTAATGAATTTTGGATGATGATTTGAACCTTAGTGTTGTTCGATTAATAAAACAAGGACCTAAAATCCAACCCTAGGTGGGTATGACTTGTTAGATAGATGCATGCCACATGTACATCATAAACATAATTAGTTGATACAAATCTTAATATGAACATGTAAACCTAATTTCTAAAAAAGTTGTTTCACTTAACTTATTAGGTTAAACATTATAAGGGATGGAGAGTAGTTGATTTTAAACGTTTGGATGATTAGATTTTGAGGATGAAATCCTATTTTAGGGTTGGAGTGTTGTAAGATACTGAAACCTATCATCTTGACTCAAAAAACCCTATTCCCATGATTAAGGGATTATAATGATTAGTTCTTTAAATTTTACCAAACATGGTTGGAATTATACCTTAATATAGTTGTTTTTAACTCTAATGAATGTAATTAATGCATGTAACATGAATAACTAACTCTACATATATAGTCTTGCAACAAATATAAGACATTATGTAGCATTAGGTTCTATAATCAACATCACATATCATAACACACTCATATTAACATAATAATTTAAGTATGTGTGAAAATGTATGTGAATTCATGAAATATGTTATATATGCTTCCTTTGCTAACTAATATTCACATAATTTTTAAGATATGTTTAAAAAGAGGTATAATGTGCTTAATACATGTATTAGAATAACAATTAGAGTTTTTACGACACTGATGTGAATGATATACGAACATCTAACTTAATATTGAATCAATGGTCTTAGATGTTAAATTAGGAAAATATGGAAATTGTACATAAAAATATAATCTTTGGTAACAATATGAAGATAACATGACATAATGTTTTTTGACATGAGATAATCTTTTGGTAACAATGTGAAGATAACATGACTTAGTTTTTTTTGTGATAAGAGATAACATGAATTAGTTTAATGAATGATGATGGCAATGTTGCACTATTATAATAAATATAATGGTGAAGAGACTATACCCTAATTGTATTAGAACTCATAATAGGAAACCTTAAAACCTAAGTCTAATGGAAAAGTTGTGATGTTTGGATCCTACTTAGCTTGGGTGAAAAGTTTCACATTAATTGAACAATCCTAACTATCCTAATTTCATTAAGGAAAGAAAAATATAAGGTAATATATAAAATAATAAATAATATGATTAATGACTCAAAAGTGGAAACTAGTGAACAAAATAGATTCTACATCCTCAAATTAATCTAGGTGCCAAATTGGAGATAATTGAGCAATGTTTTATCCCTCAAATAATATAGAAAAGGAAATACAATTTAAAATGATTAATATTTTATTTATATACATAATGTATTACAATTTTGTGAACTTTCCTATTTTTGGATGCCACATGCATTAAATATCAACTTTCCTATGGTTCTCAGATTTTAGCACATCACACAGGCAAGAAAAACAATTTTGGGAAAAATTGTTTCCACACTATTTCTTCTTCATTTCTCCATCCTTCACCACGAGTTCTTCTCTTCTATCTTCCTCTCCCAATATAGATCACTTAATACCAAAATTTTTAGGGTTTTATCTCATATAAATCCCTAACCGTTTTGGTTGCCTTCATCCCTGGTTCTTCCCCTATTTCTCCCCTATCATATTTTCCCTTCTCATATTCTTTTCTCTCAGAATTTTTAGACAAATACAAATCCCTCCCTTGATCACCCTCGGATCTCTAGTGGCTGAAACCAGTAGTCGGTATGCCATGGGGTCACCTCCCCCTACACCTTTGACTCCAACTTCCATGGTTTACTACTTGGGTTCTTTAGCGATTGGCTCGCCTTGGGATGGCTGTGTGAATTTGCAATTTTTTTGATGAATCTAGGAAACTCTTTAGGAAGTATCAATTTATTCTATGAAGGTGCATTTCTATTTTCCCCCTTTTCTTTTGGTCCTCCTTCTTAGCCTTGTTTGAACCCCGATCCGACTAGTGTATCCGGTTAAGTTTCTGACATGTTCTCACTTTCTTTACCTACTTTCTATTTCTACAAACTCCTTCTAAGTTGGTATTTCCTATTTTTTGGTGTCTGAGTGGACTTCTACTCCTTACTACCAATAATTATGAAGGACCCCATCTAGTCTCCTGTGCACCACAACGGCTGACCTTGATGTTGCTGGAATTGTGAGAGCATCAAGAACAACGTACATAGGTTTTGATTCAGTTTTCTATTTACAAGTGAGATGGGAACATCAAATCCATGTCTGGAGTGTACAAATTTCTCACTGTGTTGGCTCTATGCAATTAGGATATCAGAATCCTTATTTTATCCTAACTTTCATTTAAATTTATTATGCTTGGTTTTGGGTTCTATCATCTTCCAAACTTTATTCAAAGTGCTTTATTCAATTGGTCATAGTTACGAAATTACCCTTTCATGCATTAGGCAAATAGTGTGTGATGCATGAGTATTTAGGTCATCAAACCTATTTTCAATTTATAAAATTCATGAAAATGCTTTAACTTTCTTAATTCATAACAAATGTCATATAGATCAGAAAAAAACATGTTTTGGAATCAATAATCAATCCAATAATGCCATTTGCATCACCTAAATCAATTATAATAATTATATTATATTTTTAGGGATTTTCTTAATTAGTTTGACTTTCTAAAATTCATAATTAATAATCTATAAGTCAGAAAAATAAAGTCTATGAATTCAAAAAAAATGTAATCTATAAGACGATATGGGTTTGATAGCCTAATCAAAAATAATAAAATGGTGACTTTTAGGGTTTATGAAATTAATTTAAAGTTAACCCTAATTTTATATATGCATGTAATAAGTGTCTTTCAAATTGGATGTGGAACTAGAACTGGCCCTAGATATGTCTAGACTCTATTTATGGTATATTGCATCCCTTACTTCTATATGGAGAAATTACCAATGATTATCACACTTTTGTCCCTTTGGGGCATGCTTCCCCATACACTTTTCTCTCTCTCCTCTTAGAGGTTAATTTATGTAAGTTATATGATATGAATCCTTTGTTGGATATTCTTACTGACTCTAGATTGTACTTTTCTTCATGATAACACCATATTTTAGGAATTGAACTAAGTTATTCCTTATTGTGAGATGGAACCCTAATTTTTCCCACTTTTATGGTGGATGTTGTGTTTCCCATTTATGTGATGGGGATCTCATTAATTCGATATATATGACTAGAGATTCACTTTCCTCTTTATGCATTCTTTGTGATTCACTTACCCTAAAGTAAAATAATGATTTGTTTTTTGGTTTTGTTCCCCTAGGGTTTTAATGCCCTATGGTGATATTATTAGCCATTTAGGTTTTAGTCCTCCTTCCATGCAATAAAGTTTTAGTTCTTGTGCACTACTATATATAGGATGAAGGATCGTATGCCCCATAACCAAGCCTGTATGCCAAGGGAGTTTGGTTATGTGCCATTCTTAGTTAGATTTTGATTTATGTTCCCCAACCGCCGCTGCTTTATATTTTCACTAGTGCTATTCTTATCTCACTTGCATGCATGTTGATTATTGTTGATGAAGGGTTGTGTTGGAATTTATTTGATTGTGCTTATGTGGAAAATCCTCTTACCATTTTGATTTATGGAAAGTGCATCTTTTTGAATCCCTTAAATTGTTTCCTTTTGATATCCATTCAGATGTTCAAGTTCCCTTTTTGATGGAAGCCTTGAATAATTAATTTTTGTCATTTTTCCATTATGAGCTCAATCCATATTTATAAGCTCATACCAACATTTTTATGATGAAAACTTCCACTTTATATTCTCTTGTAAGGTATGCTTCCAACCCTTATGTGATAGAATATGGAATACATGATATGATGACATGCATCTGGCTTCTAGGAGTTGACTCTTGGGAGATAGACTTGACATAGTTTGGACTTCCCTATGCATATATATTGAAGTTGTACTTTCATTTAATCCCCTAGCGGGAGAATATCATGTAAAAATGTAAATTGAATATAGTCGTTGCACTTATTTGTGTTGATATACTTTGGTATTTTATACCATCTATTTGAGAGAAAAAATACACCTATTCTAGCATACTTAGTGTGTTTGGAGTAGATGGGTTTATCACTCAAATTAAGTGAGGAGTGGATCCCACCTCGGGTTCCACTCCTTTCAGAATGTGCAATGAGAATCCCATCTAGATAGACAAAGAAGGTTTCATATGATCATAGGGGAACAAGGAGCCAACATTGTTCTGTGTTAAGTATAAGAAGGGAAGTTGAAGAATGATTGTAGGGTCTCTTTCCTATAGGTTGGGAATTCACCTCAAATTTAGAGCATGTACATGGTAGTAGGATCATGTTTGGTTGGAACCCTACAGTTCAGTACATACAATCCATTCATGTCACATATCAGTTGATCAATCTCAACTCCATTAATACTGGATGCTTTCACTGCATTGTGTTAACAACTTATGATCTAAGACAAAAAATGAGAAGGAAGAGGTTACGGGAGGTACTAGTCTAGATGGTTCAAAATGAGATACCTCAACTTGTGATTGGAGATTTCAATCACATTAGAAAGGAGATAGAGAAGCATTAAGGGATTCCCATAATAGAGTCTATTGTGAGGATAAATAATGAAGCCATTGATGCTTCCAACCTGGTTAAACTAAACATGAGGGGGGAATCACTATGTGGAATAATAATTGCAATCATGTGAATCATATATTTAAGAACTTGGAGATAGTTTTAGTGAACACGTGTTGGTTGGATGTATTCTCGAATGCATCCATTCTACTAGAGGAGACCCAAACAATGGTCACTCCTGGATGTATCTAAAAAGTAGGGTGAAGCAACCACAACCATTTGGATTCCTCAATCACTGGCTGGCTTGACTTAGTTGTGAGGGAACTATGAAGGAAGTGTGGAGCATAAGGGTGGTGGGTAGTCCACTTTACATTATGACAAAGAAGCTGAAAGAAACTAAGAGGTGTTGATGATATGATCCCAAGAGCTGAATGATCTACCACATTTGATCGTGAAAGCCAAAATCACTTTTAAGAGGCCACTGGGGTTCTCAGAAATAGATCTACTGAAGGTTGAGAAGATTGAGGAGGAAAAGATGAGAGCGACTAGGTTACTTCAGCTAGAAATGGTCGAGGAGAAGCCTATGTGGCTATGTATTAGAATGAGATGGATTTGAGGTGGGACAAGAATACCAAAGTGTATCATGTTTCTGAGAAACACAACTATGTGAGAGATGAGATCGATTCTTTTATTGATGAAAGTGGGGAGGTGAAGGAGGGGCTATCTAAAGTGGCTAAGTTTAGTATATTTTTATTCTCCAATATGTACAAACAACCTCAGAGTCCTTGAAACTAGAATGTTGAGATACCTAGGAGAAGGGGGATTGAAGATATGGATACTAAACTCCTAGCCATACCTATGGAGGAGGGAAAAAAATGGTGTTCTCCATCAATATATGTAAGGCGCCATGTCTCGATGGGTTTAATGGGAAGTTTTTCCATTGGGCTCGGCCGATCATTGAATAGGACCTATATAAGGATGTGAGATGGATGATGGTGGGTGGAAGGATGGTGCAACAGGTGAACCATGCGTTCTCAAGGCTGAAACCAAAAAAGAATCAAGCTACCGTGATGGGTGATTTTTGGTTAATCACATGTTTCTTGATGTTTTACAAAGTATACTTGAAGATCCTTGTGGGGAGATGGAAGGAGGTTCTTCCTAACATCATCTCTTATAACTAATCAACATTTTTTATGGGTATATGTATCGCACATGGAACCCTCCTTGTGATAAAGTTTCTTCTAGAGTTTGGGAACAATAACAAGGCAAAGAAGGATTGTATTAAGTAGGACATATCCAAATATTACAACCACATTAAATGGGAAGCTCTTTGATTGATTATAAAGGAAATGGGTTTTGATAAGAGATGGGTGACTATTGTGCAACAATGTGAGGAAACATCTTTCTCATTTCTGATTGGTGGATTCCCAAAAGGATTGTTAAAGGCTTGTAAGGGATTGGAAAGGGATCCTTTATCCTCCTTGATATTCACAATCATTATGGAGGGATTAACAAACATAACCAAGGTGGCGAAGGAGAAATATGAACTAAAATCTATCAATGTCGAAGGTACTTGTGTTAGATCACATATGGTTTTTGCTGATGATGTGTTGTTTTTCCTCTTTGGGCATGCAAAACATATGAAGAAGATGAGGCAGATTTTTAGGGTCTTTGGCAAGCTTACTGATCTTTATATCAGCACCACGATATCGAGTATCTTCCTTTCTAGGTCCTATGATGGGAGGATGGGCAGACTCAAAGAAGGTATGGGAATGGAGGTAGGATCCTTTCCATCTAAGCATTTGTGGGTTCCTTTATGAGGAGATAGAGGGAAGAGTGTAGATTTTTCTATCTGCCTAAATGATCATAGAAGAACCAATGATAAATGGATAAGAATTAGCATATCTATGTCTAGAAGGACAATGCTAATCAGGGTAGTGCTCATAAGCAAAATGTACTGGTGCATACAAATTGAGTTGCCACCTTTCATCTTGAACCAAATGAGGGCTATTGTGAGGGGTTTTCTATGGAGAGGAAAGAATTGTGCCATGTAATAGAAAATAATGGCCAAATACTATCATTAGAAGGGGACCAAATATCAAAGATATAGATGACATTACTTCAATGACTACTACAAAAATATGACATTTCTTTATATGCAATAAGGAGTCCACCTGGGCGAGATGAATGGGGCTGAGGTAACGGAACACTATGGATAATAAAGATCCTAATAGTAGGATATATCATGAGCTTGAAGAGATGTGATGGGTTTTTGGGAGAGGTGTAAAACCTATTACACCCTTGAGAATGATGGATGGGTTTTGAATACCAAAGTTACACCCTAGATCATCAGCTATAACCAACTGCAGGTTTAGTAGGCACAAATTATATGGAACAAGGATCATACTCTGAAGTGCAATTTTTTCATCTATAGATTGTTGTTGAGTAAGCTTCTAACTATTGATAGATAGAGGAGTTGGGTCTGAATGTTAACCTCAGTTTCCAACTTTGCAAGAAAAAGATGAAAGCTATTTTAAATTTTTTTTTTGAATTCGAGGGCACCAAGAACATCTGGTCTAGAGCTATTCTGATGTGTGGTTGGGGTGGTACCCTTCAAATCAACATAGAATACATGATTCCTTGAATTTTGT
Source organism: Alisma plantago-aquatica (assembly GCA_963693085.1). Taxonomy (NCBI): domain Eukaryota; kingdom Viridiplantae; phylum Streptophyta; class Magnoliopsida; order Alismatales; family Alismataceae; genus Alisma; species Alisma plantago-aquatica. The sequence goes on along the minus strand of OY856410.1, from coordinate 448,032,933 downwards.
AGAAGACCAGGAATCATGAGAACCCACGTGACTTCATAAGTACCATCCTAACACTGATCATCTTCACTATTTGGAATGAGAGGAATATGAGGATGCCTAGTAAAGGGGACCATGATAACCTTAACATTTGCGATAACATCATAAACAAAGTGTAGTGGCTTTATCAATGTTAAAATAAGAATTTCATAGGTGTGAAGAGGAGGATCCTGAGTCATTAAAGCTTAGTACCGACTATAGTAATGTATATGTAATTTTCCTTGTTCCCTATACCTTGTAATCTTATTTGCAATACTATTTTACCTTATCTAAAAAAAAAAGAAATTTCATAATAGATAGTTCACTCAATGACACATTAAGTGAAATTTAATTATTTTTGGATGATATTGTAGTGATCCAGATTGGCTGATTTTCTTATAAGTAACAAATCAACTGACAATCCAATATGAACAAATAGAAAAGAAAATTAAAATAGCTTTTGGACGTGTTTATGAATGTTTCAAGCACCTCATTTCATGTATATGATCAACCTATCACCCTAGTAGCTTTCATAATCCATCCTACCTGTTAAAGATACAAATTTGAGAGAGAGAAATAGGGATTAGGGATTATAAGGAAAAATCACTGAAACGGTTGATTTAAGATTTCAACTTCCAACAACTTGCAAATTCATATAACTTCATGAACTACCCGGTCAGCGTTAGCGCAGCTGGTAAGGCACGGTGTCCCCCTCTGGGGGGATCCGGGTTCAAACCACGTTGAGGAGCGCTGGATTTATCACCCACCAGTTATCCGGGCTATGGCTAGAAAAAGGATGCGGGCTCTGCCTAAGGCAGTGAAAAAAATCCTTTTTTTATAGATATGATTTCATGTTATATGTCCTATCTTATGTATAGATTCATTCATCCATTTGATTTGAATAAAAAATATAGCAAATCACGATAACCACCGTCTTTTCACTTTATTTCTCTCCTATTCTCCTTTTCTAGGGTTTTTGAGTTGAAGAGAGTGAGATATTGATTCAATCCTAACAAGTTGGTTGGATTTCTAGAAATTCAGATTATATGGAACTTTTAAGGTGTTGGCACATGAGATGAGTTTTCATCACCCTATGAAGCTTTATAATCATGTTGAAATCCCAATTTCATCTGACTAAATTAAGCAAAATCCTTGTTTGTTATTGTATGAAAATGGTTACAATTGGGAAGCTTTTTGGGGAAATGATTTCTATTGATTTAGATTGGTTCTCATTGATTTATCTTTTTTCATAGTTCTTGATACATTGATTCAAGATCTATGAAAAATCATGCATATACAAAAGTATTTGATGTATACTTATATTGCCTAAAAATGACCTAATGAATGATATGCTTGGAAATTTAGTTGACATGTATGATATTAAGTTTGAACTCATCAATAATGAATTTATACATGTATATTCAGATCTTTTTTGCAATTAAGTATGGCCTGTACGCATGGATCAATATGTGGATTTGAAATGGATAAATTTTGTGTTTATTGTAAGTTTTGCTTGATTGACTCAACTGAGCCAAGGAACTATGCATAGTTATAATTGATGGATATTGTGTGGTATTGGAAACTAGAGTTTACGTGTGTGAATAGCCTTAATGAACTCATGTACATTTGACTAGGTTAGCCAATAATAAGGTTCTTATGATTTATTGAATTAAGATGACTTCTTGAAAACCCTAGAAACTCAGTATTAAGACAAGCATGAGAGAAATAAACAAGCATGAAAGACTTAACTGAACTTGTATATAAGCTTCCAAATGTGTTGTAGTCCTCAATTGTAGGTAGTATTACTTAAATTGAAAGTGAAAAATATAACTAAGAGGATTTAAGCCTAATGCATCAAATTTAGTATAATTTATGAAATAATTAGTAAACCCTACTTGAATGCAAGTATTATATAAAATTCACAAAGGTACAAAATGAGAAGATGACTAGTTACTGAGGAGAAGAAAAGTAACCCTAATCTATTTTACATCATAAATGAAGTGTTGAATAAGGAAGAAAAGAATTGCTTTTCTCTAACAAATTCACATTACAAATTCAATAACATGGTATAAATATCCAAATACAAAGATGGGTAATGGAAAAGGATAAGTTGAACTACGATGATGAGTATTGACTAAATGATAATGAAATGAGTAGGAGGAAATGTTTTATTGGTTTATATTAAATATATTCACATTAACTTAAATAGAAGGAAATGCACTTAGGTCAAATTTTGAACAATTTGAATGATTCAAATATATGTATGCCAAGTGATTAGAGTGATTGAAACATAAACAAGTGAATTCTACGTGACGACAGCTTCGTCTGCTAAGGTTAGAGGCGATCTGTGCGTTTGATGGGTGCACATGCGGGGAGGAAGTGTCGGTGGCCATGCTGGCCATGGTGCATGATGCAGATTCTCTCACATAGTTCATCAGGCAAGCCAAGGGTGGTTTAACATTGGAGTCGAAAATCAGCCACCGTCACTGGACGACACAGAGAGTTCTGATGCTGTCCACGCCATGGAAGAAGGAAATGCTACAGGCGGAAGTAGTCCTAACCCAATCTCCTTTAGAGATGTAATACCAGAGGCACCAAGCAGACATCGATCATGATGGTATCCCCTGACGCCCTTCAAGCCTCAGATATCCATGTTGATCGTAGCGACACCCTGTCGAACATCTGAATCAAGCCCAGCGCACTACCGCCGCTGCTAGAACCCTAGAGGTTTGCTGTGGTGGTGAAGGTCATCGACATCAATGTCGGATTCACAACATTAATCAACTAGATCACATCCCTGTGGAAACTCAACGAATAGTTCCAAGTTATTGACCTGGAGATGGGATACTTCATCATCCAACTCAGCAGCAAGGAGGCGTTCGAGCAAGCCATGACAGAAGGTCCCTGGACCATATTTGGCAATTACCTATCTGTTCAATCTTGGTCGGCAGACTTCCGACATGTGGATCACATTCCCAAAAAACTCGTAGTGTTGCTACGTGTTCCTGAGTTACCAGTCTACCTCTATAAATATCAACTCCTAGCAAGCATTGACGATATCATAGGCAAAATAATCAAGATTGACACCACCACGCTCTCAGGTCATCGTGGTAAGTTTGCAAGACTAGCAGCTGAGGTGGATACCCTCAAGCCTCTACTCCCAGCCATCTATCTCAATGGGTAATACTAACACTTGGAATATGAAAATCTACCCTCTGTCTGCATGAAGTGTGGCAGAGTCAGGCATATTGACACAACTTGCACCTTTGCCACACCTTTCTCACTTGCTGATCCGTCCTCAGCATCGAAACCCCCTCTCCTCAAAGAGGTACAATACACGACTCAGATCCATGCAAAGAAACACATGCCTTCTAACAAGAATAGCATGCAGACAGGTAACACGGCACAGACGACGTCGGACACCCAGGGGAACAGTGTTGCTACTATGGACGAGCCCCCACAACCCACACTAGATGCTCAAGAAGCGTCTGAGAAGGATTGGCAGACTGTCCAATCTAGGACACAAAAGAAGAAGGCTAAAGCAACTTCATGGTCACAGGCTAGTGTGGGACGAGCTGCGCCGCCCAAGGCCTCATCGGTGGGAAGTATCATCACCAACTCAAATATCACAAGCGTCACGTTAATGCATGATGATGCTTGTGTGGGTAGGAAGAAGGAGACGGGGAACGACCACCCGTTTCAGTTCGCAGCCACAGATACCATCCATGTTGAATCCCAATGCATTTTCCAATGGGGCGACAGAGGAGGAAGTAGTGGAGTCCTTCTCTGAAATAGGAGAGTGGTTTACCAGACTATCAACCCTGGGAGAGAAAGGAAGAAAGGAAAGTTTGCCCAGTTAGTACGCAATCTAGAACAAGGTCCAGATGATAGGCGTGCCATTGACTTCAACAACGAGCCGGAGCCACCTCTAGATGATGCTATGGTCAGCTATGATCAATCTGTCGGCATTTGTGTGGCAATTGCCTAAATTACCCACATCCCTTCCCCTATTTGTTGTTTAATGATGAACATTCTTTGCTGGAACATTCAAGGTGCCTGTTTTAAGAAAACAATTCGTCTCCTCAAGGATCTTAAAAGAAGACATCGTCTCCATATCATGGTCATTGTTGAGCCATGTATTAGTGGGTCCAAGACCGACAACGTCATCAAGCAACTGGGCTTCTCTTCTTGGTTTTTCTGGTGGAATCTGAGTGCTGTGGGATGATGCTCGTTGCTCCATCAAAATTGTCAACCACTGACAATTCATCTATTGATGTGTTAACAATACTTGGCATCTGACATTCGTCTATGGCTCCCTCAATCCTTGTAAGCGGGAACTTCTCTGGAAGTGATTACAGGACATCTCTTGCACTATCTCTGGCACATGGGCGGTCCTTGGCGACTTTAGCACCATGCTCAATGTTTCTGAAAAACATAATGGATGCTCCTTTGATCGTCGCTCTAGTAGGAAATTCAATTCTCTTCTCATGCACACTGCCTGGCGGACATTAACGCTAATGGCCCCTTCTTCACTTTTAAACAACTCTAGTTGTTGGAAAGACTTGATAGAGTCATCGCCAACGATAGTTGGCTTTCCATGGCCAATGATACTTTTGTGTCCGTTCTTCTAAGACTCTACAGGGACCATAGCCTGATTCTCATCCATGACGCTGTGCACCGTCATGTCCGCCACAGATTCTTTCGCACCAAAGACAGTTGGTCGATGATTCCCGACTTCAAAGACACTGTTCTTAAATCTTGGGACTCAACAAAAAACTTCCTAGAGGCTCTCCCTGCTTTCCGTACTACTGCTTCTGCTTGGGACACCAAACTCCAAGCCTCCAACAACAAAAGAAAGAACAATGTCTTGCGACATATCAATATCTAGGTATATACTTGTACTCTTTCTCATGTTAATTCTGACCTTACTATGGAGCATTTGCAAGATGAGTACAACAAAATTCTACTTCAAGAAGAGGCTGATTGGCGTCAGCGAGCTAACATAAATTGGCTTAGCCTGGGCGATGCAAATACTAAATTCTTCCATACCTACATCAAAGGTCGTCGCCTCTTCAACAAGATTACACGCCTCAAAGATGATGCTGGAAACTAGGTGGAGGACCCATCCTTGTTGCGGTTGCATGTACATGGATTCTTCCTCGACTTGATGACTACCCCGTGCCCCAGCTCTCACACCAGTGCCGTTGTCGATGGCTTCATCGGTAATTTGAACCATCCTTCTGATGCCACAAAAAGTTTCCTCACTTCCCTTCCTTCGGTGGATGAGATCAGATGCACCATGTTCATGATGGCGCCCAACAAAGCTCCTGGACCCAAAGACATCTATAACTCGTTCGTTCAAAAGCATTGGGTTACTATTGGACCATCCTTCGTTCGTACATTCCATGAATCTTTCTCTCTTGGAATCATAGAAGACCGCATTGCTGATTCTCACATGTCCCTGATTCCGAAGATTAGGCAGTCCCAAACCTACAGTGACCTTCTCCCTATCTCACTCAACAACACGTGCTTCAAGTTGATATCCAAAATCATTGTGGAGCGCATCAAGCCCCTTCTGCATGGCTGGATTTCTGAAACTCAATCTAGTTTCCTCCCTAGAAGGCACATCACAGATAATATCATTCTTGTACAAGAGGTTATTCACACCATGCGCATGAAGCAAAGAGGCAAGGCGCTAGCTTGCATTAAGTTAGATCTTGCTAAAGCGTTTGATAAAATGAGTTGGGATTTTATCAATGACACCCTCAGGAGGACAGACTTCCCGTCACTGCTAGTAAATCTAATCATGCAAATCATTACTAAGGGCAATACATCAATTCTTTGGGAAGGTTTTCCCTTAGAGCCTTTCAAAACATCTCAAGGCATTTGACAAGGCGATCCCATCAGCCCATATATTTTTATTCTATGCACGAAGAGACTTAGCCAAGCCATCTTGCACTCCATTGATCATGGTGATTGGAAGCCTATTCGCCTCTCTAGGCATGGACCACTGCTTTCACACATTTTCTTTGTTGATGACATTCTATTGTTGGCTGAAGCTTCCGTTGGGCAAGCTAAAGCTATTAACAAAGTTCTGCAAGCCTTTACTAGTGCATCTGGGCAAAGGGTATCCACCACCAAATCTTGTTGCTACTTCTTGCCTAATACTTCAAGACAGGTCCGAGATGGTTTCGTTAGACACCTTGGCATTCAATATACTAGTGACTTGGGCCGCTACCTGGGAGTTCCGATTCTTCATGATCGTGTTAATAAGTCTACTCATACTGTGATTGTTGACACCATTAAGGATCACATGACAAGCTGGTCAGCACATCAGCTATCCCTTGCAGGAAGGATCACCCTTGCAGAATCTACTCTTCAAGCCATTCCCAGCTATACTATGCAGTCGTTGCATCTATCGCCTGCCCTATGTGATGACATCAACAAGCACATTAAGAATTTCCTTTGGTCTGGTAGTAGTTCACACCACAACCTCTCCCTGGTCTTGTGGAAAAAGGTGACCTTGGAAAAATCTGAGGGAAGCTTAGGCATCAAGGATGCACGATCGCAAAATCTAGCCCTTATGCTTGGCAATGTCTAGTGATTCATGAATAATAGACATGTCCTATGGGTCCGAGTGATGCGTGACAAATACATGCATAGTGACATTCCTATTAAGAAGCCTTGTTCTTCTATGTGGGCATTTATTAAGAAGCACATGCCTTCCATTCAGCATGCCTCGATTATGACTATCAACAATGGTGAATGTACAAATGTCTGGACTGATAGATGGCTTCATGGACTATCCATAAAAGAGCTTGAACCCACCTTTACACCACCACCGTACCTCACTGACCTTAAAGTCTCAGCCATGGGCATGGATGGAAATGGCGGGGATTGGGACTTTATCCACACATATCTTCTGAGCAAGTCATGGCCGCATATTCAGCAGACATACTCTCCTGACCCGACGTTAGGCCAGGACACCAGCCAATGGCCCAGATCTCCTTCTAGCCTTCTTACTGCCAAGGCTTCCTACCATTGGCTGTGCAAGGACTTTGCCTTGCCCTTGCCCAGAAAATGGACTACTATATGGAAGCTGCCAATTCCTCCTCACATTCGTACTTTTCTATGGCTGCTGAACCACAAAGCGCTGCTCACCAATGTGGAGAAATCCTAACAGCACATTCCTGTTGATGACACATGCCCGATATGCCCTAACACCCATGATACACTGGTACATTCGCTCCGTGACTACATCTCTAGCAATGAAGTTTGGGTTGCATGTCAAGTCGCCCCTTCCTTCTTTCTTCTTTGTGAGGATAACTAGATCACTGACATTCTCTCCTCCAAGTGCACTGATATCCATTCTAAACTACCTGTGGTCACTTGCTGGGCAATATGTTCACAAAGGAATGAATTCATACACAACAGGAAGGTGCAACCTCTCTTCAAATGGGTCTCCTTCATCAAAGATAGGACTCGAGCCATTATGGCAATCCCGACGCTTCTATCGATGGCCACCAAAGTATGCAGCCATGTCCGGTATCCTCCTACTCTTAGGAGCATTGTTATGTTTGTGGATGCCTCTTACAATGCTGATTCCTCTCAAGCTGGGATTGACATTCATGTTGTTGATAGCCATGGAAGTTTTCTTCTGGGCGGAGGTTCAAGGTATTATATGTGCTTTGAAACTCTACAAAATCACAGGATGGCGCGCTCCCACCATCCTGTCTGATGCTACCACAGTGGTATCCATTACCACCGAGGAAGCATCCGAAATAACCATGTTCTCCCCCCATATGCGTCGAATCCAGAGGCTCCAAGAGGATGTTGGCCAACCTTCCATTTCTCATATTCCTAGGTTGCATAACATTGTAGCTGATAGTATTGCCCGCTTTTCTATTCATGCTAGCTCTGCTTTTACTTTTCATATTGATGTGCCCCAGTGGCTCACTAGTAATCTTGATGTTAACTTTGCAAACATTTGGCCCACAGTAGAGAGCAGGATGAATACAATCTGATCTTTACGTCTTTCTGAAAAAAAAAGAGTGTGATGAATTCTAAGAATAATGGTGAACATGAATTGAAGAAGAATGAGTAATGAATCTATATTGAATTGAATACAAGGAGTTATAATTGAGCTGACAACCTACCTATACCCTAATATGATGAGATATGTGATAATATTGTTTAATGATCTCAAATAAAGGATTATAGATATTGATAAGTACACTTTAATTTAATTAAAAAATAAAGTTCAAATATGTAAATTTATTCATAAGAGTATAATATTGGATTGTAATTTTCTACTTGGATCCTAATAATTTGAGAATGGTCCTTATTGATGCGTTTCAAACGACATAACATATATGTTGAATAGTAACCCTAAATGAAGAACCAAAATTAGTAAAAGAGGGGTATTGAGTGTTCTATGCATGTTTGTGAATTTTTATATTATTTGTATGTATTGCAATTGAATGGAATATGTATGTTGTAAGGTAAAACTGATCTAATCATTAGAATGTTACAAGATGTCTATATACTAATATCATTGCTAGATCTAACATCATTTTTGATATTTGATAAAATTGTGATATGGAATGAACTAGTGAGAAATATGTTGGAATTAAATTAACATATAATGATTATAATTGAGAAACCATGATTATTGTATACGATGGGTAACAAGATGGTGTCTCATGCTAATAGCTTATTGAAGATCACTACTATGAGATGATGTGGAAATGGAAAGAAACATATATGTGACAAACTATAAATTTGTTGCACTTCTTGTTTGAATTATTATCTTTTTTTGTTAACCGAAGTATTATTTATATCATTATTATTGCGTGAGAATAAACACACTTGATAAATGTTGATTTGAATACTTTTGACGAAGAATAAATTTTTTTTTATAACAAGTGCAATGATGGAACATCTAGTTAGGTGTGTGGAACATTGTGAGTTTTCCCTGAGGTCCATATTAGGGAAATGAAAAGCATCACTTTGTAGTAATCATAGAATTATGAAAAGGATTTCTGATGTGTGGACCGAGACCTAAAACGTTATGCCACTAGGATTTAGAAATGAGTTATCTGGTGTAATTCAGGCCCTAAATCCTTTGTTATGAAAGTCTATGCTCATGAGGAATAAAATGATGAAATCAAATTATGAAACATGTGAAATATGATGATATGTGATATAGAATGATGATATGTGATATTATGTTATTTTGGTTCCTATCTCGTGTACCTGAGATGAGGAAGTGAAACTCTTTAGTAAAACCTACGGTTGACTAGGTTTTGTTATTGATATCTTAGGGTAGCTAACTAAACCCTAAGATAGTGAAGGTGAGTCATTGACATAAGAATTAGTTGTGACAACTTCTACTTTGTAAGGTATGAGCCAAATAGTTTCAAGGTAAATGAATAAAAGATGACAAGCTATGCAGAATATGAGTTGAATATATTCTACATGCCTTTTACTGCTACATTATAGATTGATGTTGATAATTATATTTCTTTTTGTGGAAATTAGTCATTCTATAATATAGATAATATGTTTCCATAAGATTATTTGTCTCTATTAGAATCTAATCTTAAATGTTGACGCATGGTTGATGTTGGGATTTAATATCGAATTGTGAATATGATTTAGATTTACTTGTCATTTAAACAGTCCTATTTGGTGTACATGTCTTATGTGTACTCCAACTTCAGGACTACATGATGTGTTCCTTGTCTTGCTGGTGAGGTGTCACACAAATGATATTTTTTTATGCCTTGATTATAATTGATTAGATCCTGAGTTGTTCCTGCACTCAAATTGTCATTCTAAAGTAATTATCATCTATTGATCTATTCATAGACATGCACTTAAAGATGTTTTAAAGTTGGAATTATCCTAAGTGATACCTTATTTGATTAATTATATTTTTTTCATAAATTGGATTTGACTAAATGATATAATGATAGGTTAGATCTTTCAACATTTGTAAGTTTCTTTAAGTTCAATAACTTAATATGATATTGATACATGTACTCAATTGGAGTGGAAGGTATCCACTCACTGGGGCTCTATATGAGTCTCATGATACTATTTCAAATGTGTTTAGGTATAATTATATCTAGTGAATATGTCATGACAAAGAAGATGTAAACAAAATAATCTAGATTAGAATGTCCTTATACTCCCTCTTTCACAAGATGGTCATAGATCAAGTTTGTTATTTCATGTACATGTAAGTAATGTAATTTGAAATACATATGAGAAAGAAGATTTTATTTTTATTTTAGCAGAGTTGTATACAATTTGTGATAAATTGACATTGGTTTATGAGGTTTAATAATAACAGAAAGGAAAAAAAACTACCAGTGTATCCCTTATACTATTTAATCATGGTTGTTGAGAATGAAGTGGTTTGTATCTTAACTTTGGATTAGGTTTAGGGTTTCTCTCAAATGGATGGCTTTTAGGCTAATAAAAAGTGAGGAACCACCAAAATGATACCAGATCCATGTTAGATGAGTCTATTGGGATAAAAGGGTCTAGGGATAAATAATAATATGGAAGTGAACCTAACTAGAATGATATGCATACTGATTGAACTCAGTATTTAACTACTTTGGTCTAGTATATGAGTACTGAGATAAATAAGTATGGAACTAGTATCTTTACTTCTTCTGGTTTCCCAGCCCAAGTGTGATAACCTCAATTTTCTCTCTCATTCATTATATTATATCTCTCTATATAGTGACCCATCTTACTCGATTGAATGCCAAATTCATAGTTTGAGTGTGTCGACACTCCATTTTGGTCTTTTTGATGATCAGTTTTACAATGAATGGTATTAATTTCAATTTTGAACCATGTACCTTCACATAACATATCACTATATTGCAATATATATTGAACCACATCCATGTGTTTACCTTGATATCTAATATATGTCATGTTGTAGTGATCTCAATTCCATCTCTATGCGCGAGATTAGTCTTTTGTGCTCATCTTTAGCCTGTCGTTCTTGCCTCTATCTCGGGCGACACTTTCCCTAAACTTCCTGGCTGTAGGTGCTCTTGCCCAACCACTCTTCAATAGCAGAACCATCACAACTGCTGGAAGTAAGCACCCAGACATGCCGATAGGAAGGGGATAGTGGGGCGGCCACTGGAAGTCAATCTGGCCACCAGCGCACCCCTACTCGCACTCACCCCATGCATGGTGTCTTGAACTAGGGCCTGATAAGAAGCGACTCATCGGATGTTCCAACACAACCATTTTATCGACCCTCAAGGGACAAGGGTGGCGGCCCAGGGATGACTGGCCATGACCAGCTGGGTGGTAGTGATGGAGTCTCCAATTGAGTGGTCCGTAGCCACTACTAAATGTTGTGCGGTCAGGATCCTCATGTGTTGTGCGTCCACACCATCTAGGCTATGGATCAACACATCAAAGGCACACCTTGCACTCAAAATGAATGAAGGTAACACCTAACTTGTTTTCCTATAGTTTTGATAAAAGTGTTCTCAAATCCATATTTTCCTCCTCCTTGGTCCAAATCCAACATATTATATATGAAAACCAATCAACTCAATGAAAACCACACAATGGGCATGGTTATAGACCCTAATTTCTTTTATTGTCCACAAATTTTCTTAATAGATATCAATTTTAGACTTTTGAATGAAACTTGGGCATCTTTGTGTCAAAGCTTAAATCTTTAGTGCACTTTTACACTCTTTCACATATAATCAATACTATTGTGTACCTTTGGACTATATGAGGATTGTATTTACCCCCTATTGCTCATACTTGACTCTTATTGTACAAATACTAGTGTAGAGACTCTAATGATGTGTATTGACCTAATTTGATAATTTTGCTACTTAATGTTGGACTAATGCCTAATCACCCTCAAATAAGTAATATATGTATGTCCTTGACTTTAATATTAGTCTCTAATATCCTCCTTGCAATGGTTGATTCATTTGACATCTAATGCATGTATGCTCCCCAATTCTCTGAATGCTTGGTTACACCTAAAACCGATGATGAGTGTGATCAAACTTTTGAATCCAACTCTTTTAGTTCCTTCACATCACTAATATTAGGATGGTTGGAGACGCTAATGCCTTTGATCCACCCTCTTGTTCTCAGATGGTTTTTAAAACCCTAATATGCCTAGTATGACCTATTTGACTTGAATTGTGGGTCTTATACACTATTGAAATAGAGTTAGTTCTTGGCGATGGCCTTGAGGCCCCTCACATATAAAAGAGTTAGCTAATCTTGAGCACCCTTATGGACCCTTCTGATGGGAAGTTGGTTAAATGTTTTATGAATACATGCACTTGTTGGTATAATTAGTGTAAAATGACATAAACCATGCTCTCTCATTTAGCTAAGCAATTGAATCATTTATTCTTGTTCGTTTACTTTTGTAAATCTTCTTAAAGCTATACAAAGTTTATGTATATGTATCTTTCATCCCTGTGCTCAACACCTCATGTGCTTGACCTTCCTTATTTCACATATTTTATAGGTTCATAGATGGCTAGAAGTTGATGTGCTTGGTGATCTATGACAGGTGTTCTTGTTGTAAGGTCCCTAGTGTACATGAGAAAACTTGTAAAATTTTACTCTTGAATATGTAATTGTAATCTTGTAATAAATAATGTCACTTAATATATACTCATTGAATATTGGGATTATGTTGGTTTTTTTTTATCTTTTTTGTTTTTTCATGTATGCTAAGCTTTACGCTTCCACATTTGCTCTTTGATAATACCATGCTAGGGAAGGATGCCTAGGTCCTATACCATTGACTTGGTAGTCATATGGAGTTAGGATTTAGGTAATAAATGATTCCCTAAAAATGGTATCAAAGCATGAACAATACCTATGCCAAACATTGCTCACATGAAACACAAACTAAACTCACCTTACATCTCAATTAGGTTGATGGATGAAACCCTACATCGAGATTGAGAAGGTGGATATAAAGTAATTGAGTGGTAAGGGAGGGAGAGACAGAAAGAATGAAATTCAATTCTAATGGAAAGACTGAAAGTTGTGTTTCCTAATGTTCTCAATTCCTTACATTACATAAGAGTCAAGTACTTATATTACATGGATCGAGCCCTTTAATTGATAGCCAAGCAATGTAATTAATATATAGACATTTCATTGAGCATGTTGTATGCTAGGTTTTATCCCCACAAACTGGACGAGGGTAACTGAAGTCCCAGTTTGAGTCTTAAGAACCAAAACATGATCTAGAGGCTTGGTGAAGACATCTACTGGTTGCTGGGACGAAGCAAACTGAACAGTAACAATGTGACCCAAGGCTACCTTTTCTCTGATGAAGTGATATATAATCTCCACATGCTTTGTTCTGGCATGGAACATGGGATTGATAGGTAATTGAAGGGCTCTGAGATAATCAGAGAACAATTTGGCAGGAATTTGAAGCAATATATGTAGATCTTGAAGAAGAAAGGAGATCCATGTGAGTTCTGCCGATGTAGATGCCAGAGCTCTATACTCTGTTTCACAACTGGAACATGCCACAGTGGTCTGCTTCTTATCACTCCAAGAGATACAATTGTTACCCAGGAACACACGGAAACCCAGTCATTGATCGTCTGGTAGATGGATAGCCTGTCCAATCAGAGTCACTGAAGGTAGTGAGAGATAAAGTCCGAGCTAGATAGATATGTAATGCAAGAGACAAAATTCCTTTTAGATATCTCAAGATGTGTTTAACAAGAAGAAAGTGATGATTAGTAGGAGAAGCCAGGAATTGGTGGGCAGCATTTACTACATAGGCAATGTCGGGCCTAGTGATTGTGATGTATTGTAGACAACCAACAATACACATGTACAACATTACAACTCAAAAATTGGAGGAGTCAATGGCTTTGTGAAAGTTCAAGGTAATAGAAGTGGAGGCCGGTTTGCAAGCACACATATCTTCCTATTGAAGAACATCAATGATGTATTTTTATTAAGAGAGGGGAAGACCAAATGAAGAAGAGGATACTAGTATTACCAGAAAGTAGGAGAGATTGCCAAGATTATGGAGATTGAAGGCAGTGCCTAAAGCTTGATGGAATGTATTTAGAAACTCAGTGTTATTGCTGGTAAGAATTATGTCATTAACGTATAACCGAAGATTAATGTGGTTTCCTTGACAATAATAGATAAACAAAGAGGGATCAACACTGCTATAGAAGAAACCAAACTCAAGAAGAATATCACTAAGTTTATTGAACCAGGTGCATGGAGCTTGTCTAAGTCCATATAAAGATTTGTTAAGTTTGTAGAAATAATTAGGGCACATCGTGTGAATGAAACTAGGTGGTTGTTCAAGAAACACTGGTTCTAATAGATCACTATTTAGAAATGCATTGTAGATATCAATCTGAATCAACTTCCACCTGAAAGTGATAGCTAGAGTTAGAATAATCCGAATGGTAGTGACTTTTAGAACAGGGCTATAGGTTTCAATATAATCGATGACCTCCTCTTGACTATAACCTTTAGCCACTATATGGGCTTTGAGCCTTTCCAACATTCCATCAAATTTTATTTTAGTTTTGAAAATCCATTTTGAGCCTACTACAATTGCATGAGAAGGTCTAGGAACAAGGGTCCAGATAGCATTTTTATCTAGAGTAAGCAGCTCATCTTTCATAGCTTTAACCCAATGTGGGCATTTTAGAGCACTTCAAATTGAACGGGGCACTTCAGGAATGATCTACACAGTCAAAACATAATGAGAGGTTCATTTTAATGTTTTTTCTTTAGATCTTGTGATCATAGGGTGTATATTTGTTTTGTATTTTGAAACATCAGACTGTAGTTGAGGAGAAGAGATAGTGCTCAAATCAGGCACTCTATGAGAAGCATTTGTCATAGAGTCTGGTTGTAGAAAGCTGACCATTATCATCAATATGCAGAGTAGGAGAAGGACTTTGGAGTTGCTGAGACTGGTCTCTCTGCATATAGTCAATCGATGACTCCAAGACATGGTCATTATCCAAGATAATCTTGTTGGTATGACATAACACATTGGATATGTAACATCCCTGACCTGGGTTTATGGATAACCCTATTTTTTTGGCTTAAATAAGTTTCTTAGAACTTTAATAGAATCCTCTAAAGTATTTTATTATCATGTGACAAACTTATGTTGCAAGTTGGTCATGTTTGAATGATGTTTGAGCAATGTTCCCTTATTTTAGACCAAAATGCAATTTATCCAAGATAAGGGGTTATATTGAAATATGTCACATTTTGAACGTGCCATGAGTGTTTTAACATCATAAAAGAGAGAATAATGCTAAGTGGTGTCTTGTGGAAAGCCTAAAATTCCAAGTTTGAATTTGCTTGAATAATGTTAGTGCCTTGTTCACCAATTTTGGTACAAATTGTAATTTACCCAAAATGTAGGGTTGATATGCAAAATACCCCCACTAGAGTGTCCAAAATCCCTCTATGTATCATTTAGAGGAGGGAGAAAGAAGGAGACACCATTTTTAAATCATAGTTCAATGATGGTACTCTTGGTGATGAAAAGACCAAGAAAGGGTTGAATATGAAACCCTAATTTGAGTTGTATCGAGTTGTAGACTTGATATGGGAGTGCTTATCGACCAAGGAGCCATAAGGGGATCCCATATCAGTTTTTGGACTCTTGGAAATAGCCATTATGGCCTAAGAACCTCAAGGAGGTGAAGTATATCAGT
Source organism: Alisma plantago-aquatica (assembly GCA_963693085.1). Taxonomy (NCBI): domain Eukaryota; kingdom Viridiplantae; phylum Streptophyta; class Magnoliopsida; order Alismatales; family Alismataceae; genus Alisma; species Alisma plantago-aquatica. Next base: position 448,017,166 of record OY856410.1, on the reverse strand, counting down.
TTATAACTTTCTTAGAAAAGTTGTATCGGGTTGTGAATAAAGTGGTGATTGAATTGAAATATTTTATCCATCAAGATAAGTAATGACTAAAACTTAATCTCTAGATTATCCTCAAGTGTTTTGCATGTCAATATAAATATGAGTGCATGCATGTACATGTGTCAACCGTGCATGGACATGTGGCACCTAGTAGCTTAAAGTGATGACACCTCATATACACACTTTATCATTAACCTCAACTATATATACTATTCCTTTTACCTATTAATGAAAAGTTTCGAAATCTTACCACCCTACTTCTCTTATATATCGATAATGGTGAAAGCGTATCATGCATAGAGCCTTGATATCAGCCATAGCAAGGTTATATCGGCCATAGTGAAGTGATATCGACCACAAGTGGAGTGATATCAACAACATGTAAAGGGTTGTTGTACATGAGTGGTGATGTATCGTGCATGGTGCTAAGGAGAAAGAAGGAGCTCAAGTCTTAACCCTAAGGTGAGGCCATGATCATCTTCAACCTTGGATTAAAGCATGGATCTAGGGTTGAGATCTTCCTTTCTTTTCTTCTTCACTAAATACTTATCCATGGTGATTCTTTGCCTATAGAGGAGTTGTGAAGCTCATCTTAAACCTTGGGAATGTGAAGATTTAGAGATTGGAGCTTGGAAGTTGTTCTTGAGGTGGGTTATATAACTTGAACCCAATTATGTTATTATTGACCCTCAATCTTACTATACTTGATGATCTACTTTCAATTTTGATTTTTCTTGAATAATTGATGAATCCATGAGTTCTAATAGTTGCATAGACCTATTTTACATGAAGTAGAATAGTAAGAACGAAGGTCTTGAGCTTGATTATGATAACATCATCATGGTCCAACCTGATATCGGGTTGAAGTACCTCTAACCCGATATGACAAACCCTAGATTATGAACAACCTGATATAGGTGATCTAAGTACCTACCTCAAGCTTGATACAATGATGAGTTTATACCTCATGGATGATATGAGTGACACATACACACACCTTGTGCATGATATGGGGTCAAGCACTTACCTTATACATGATATGGTGTCAAGTATACACCCTATCCCGATATGATGTTGAAACCCAACATGGCAAAGTGAAACTCGATATGCATTGGAATCCCAAACCCTTATTGGTTTGTGCACTTGAGTTGAATCATACCAACCTATTATTTAGCCTATCAATTATCACATGGTGAAGGGTAGGCCGATACCATGAAGAGTTGAAGAGTTATGAGCATAAGGGTCGAACCCGATATGCAAACCCTAATATTGAGTAACCTGATATGGATGCACGATATGATGATGAGGATACACCTCAAGCACGATATGAATGCATGATATGGAAATAAGGATAAACCTTAGGCATGGTATGGATGCCCGATATGAAAGCATACATATACCTTGATGCCCAATATGGTGGAAGTGTTGGTATGTATGCCCATAGAGGAAGTCATATGATGATTGTAATGGGATACTTTGTAAATGATTTGAATAATAATAAAGGATATCTCTGATCTATATGTTTAAAATATTTCTGAGATGATAGTGTAACATGATAGATGTCTAAAGAATTGTTTACTCAATGACGTGTGCTTTTGGGTTGAGGACCTAAACGATGAGATCATACGGATGTTAAGAGTATACATTCTTGTTTGGTCCCTAGTCGGTTGTTATTGTGGAAATAACCATAGACATCGATAACACTAAAGACTAGATTGTGTGTTGGTTGATGACAAAATCTAATTAGTCATGATATAGTGATATCAAATCAAGCACATAGGTACGTGTTAGAGAACAAGGTACCAGACAGACCCACTGTGAGAGTGACACATGGAACCATGACTTGGTAGTCACAGTCAGCTCTTATAGTGATGGTGGTGAGTGTGATTCTTAGACCTGAAATCACTACACTCAACACGTCATTGGGTACACTTTGACATCATCAAACCCAATCCTGAAACATGGGTTGTTATAAAGGTGATGATTGGGTGGCTTTGACACATGGGGCTTTTGAGGGGTGAGTGATAGATATGGGATTTGTCCCTCCTGAGGGAGTTTGATGTCCTTGGCCTCTTGAGGAGTAGGATTGAGAAAGGCATGCACATGCACGTGTGAATCAATATGTGATATTGATGTCACACACATTTCACCCAATCTGCTCTGAGATCAAGGAAATGAATGAACGTTGACAGGATGACTGTTCCATGGCTCGAGTTCATTCAGGATATCCGTGACAAAGGAATTATACATTCACTATAACACCATTCACAGAGATGTGTGACTAGGCACCGCTCTTTGCTTGTGAAGTCATAAGTGTTATGGACTCTCACTGCCAACGTGAAATGGACCTACAGGGTCACACACATAGGATTTAACCCGGTATAGGAGTTTGTCCACAAACATGTTTAGATTGATTACTAAAGGTGTTTAGTAGTTCAATAAAACACGCAATCAATTGATAGCTCAATATCATAGTGTTCAAGGTGTTGGACGGATTGATTAGAGTATCAGATTGAATGAATATGCGATTGACTGATTCTGCACAATCTACACTCCCAACCGATCAGCTCATGTGATGAACCGATTGGCTGATCTTGGTGAACCGATCGGATCATGTGATGACCCGATCGGATCATGTGATGAACCGATCGGCTGAGCTTGGTGAACCGATCGGCTCAACTGGTGAGTCGATCGGCTCATGGAAAGGGTGAAGCGATTCATTCAAGTGTTGAAACGATCAGTTCAAGTCCAACCGAGCAAGTTGGGAAAGTAAGATTGGTGAGAAATTTCCTTTCGTTTCACTTTCCCAATTTGATTGGAACAAGGATTGGTATTTGATACCAATTCAAAACAAAAGAAGAAAAGTCAATCGGGAACTGACCAGGACCACGAACCGACCGGTTCAGAAGTGAACCGATCGGCTCATGTGTCCCAACCGATCGGTTGAGGTGTCAACCGACTGGCTCAGATCCTCATCCGACCATTTTAGTTATGAAACGATCGGTTCTGGTTGTGCATTTGGTTGGTTTTGTGGAAAATCTCAAACCCTTCTACTCCTGCTTTAGTCCCGCATTGCCCGGGATAGAGAATCCTATCCCATGACCCTCCTATATATAGGGGTATTGGGGGCTTCTCAAAGTACAACTCAGTGAAACCAGTTGCTCTGTGAAGTTGTCGTTCTCTCTGGTTTTGGTAACCGAGAGAGCCCGAGCAAGTGCTACCTGATAAGGGAGGCACAACAAGGGAAAGACAACTGTAGAAAGGGACTGGTCGCAGGAGAGTGTGTTGGCGACTAGTACACCGACAGGAGGGTGTGACTACTTCCGATTCCTTGTGGGACAAGGAGATCAGAGTTCCAGGCAGTCCGTGTGGACGACTGCAGAGGCGGGAGACCTCTACCGCTTGGAGGACAACTGTCAATTCCGACAGCGTCAGTGAGACCAGGAGTCGTCAGTCCCAGTGTGACCAGGAGCTGCACAGACACCATCCAAGACCGGAGGTGAAGACCGTGCAAGACCCGAGGTACTGTCACCGAGCAAGCCTCGGGACAAGGTATGCTTCCACAAACCATCTTTCCTATTGTATAGATGTTGACACGATTCCTTTTGTTCTGGGTTTTGGGGAGAAATTTTTTTGTTCCCGCTGCTTCTCTGCCTCCCGTAAAACCCAATAGTGGTATCAGAGCCACATCAACTGCTCTATAATTTAGGATTATCGATATGATCGATTTTGGTTTGTCACCTTTATTTATTGCATACGATGCGAATAAAATTGGCTTTAGGCATGTCCAATCCACAAATCCCAAATATACATATATGATATGTAATATTAATGCACTCGATACGCGTCGCCCTTAAACGAGTTTTGTGGTGGATGTGTAGCATGGTTATGGCCTATAAACCCTATATCTGTGTGTGGTTGTATGTGGTTGCTTGCATCTTGGTCTGCGCACCGATTCCATTTCTCCCATTCCTGATGTAACTCAAAATAATTTGAGATTTCTTTTCCTACCTTTTCTCCCCCCGAATGTAACTCGGGGTTTCACAATTCAATTGTAAATAGGATAGATTTTAATTCTTTTTATGTCAAAGAACGGTGGACGACCTGAGACGATCGGTTCAAGGTGTGAACCGATCGGTTGGTGTTCTAGACGACCGGTTCGAGGAGCGAGATGAGCGGGTGGCGATCTGAGGAGATGCACGATGACCGGTGAACTGATCGGCTGGAGGCGCCAGTCGATCGGCTGGTGGAACCCGAAAAACCAACTTGTTGGCGAGCCGATCATTCATTGAGATGAGCTGATCATACCCAGAAAGGCAGGCACATATTTCATCTTGTACAGGTTGCATGTGATGTAGACCTAGATGATCGTGATTCCTCTTGGCTTGAGGAATCACAATTGGATGGCCATAATCATTACTTTTATCGTTTCACATGTTTTTCTGTGGGATATAGCATGTATATGATACGTACTATATATTATGGTGATTGGATATGTATATGTATATAAAAACAAAATCCCTCATTAAATATTAAAGTTTTAGATGCCTTCCAAATGAGACACACGTGAAAAGCTTGATCGACCAAGTGTGGGCACGCCCTAGTGTGGTGCACCGTCTATCTCGTGGAAGCGTGAAGGATGAACGTGTGGGTCTGCCCTAGCAGGGTGCATATTTATCGTGTTGGCTTTGGGTCAGACTTAACAAGGTGACCTAGATAGGATCTAGCACCTTGAGGCATGGAGATCATCATGGCAAGGAGTTGCATGTGGCATCTTTTAAGAGTTGCATATGATGCAATTGGCAAGGGTTTCCTACCTGGGAGATCTGAGTTGTGGGTGACAGCCCTAGCTAGTCCATGGCTCAGAGGATTTCAGGATGTTGACCCACTAGAAGATTGTACGCTGCAATCTTCCGAATTGATGGTGAGGGCTGTCAATTTGAAAGAAAATAGTGGGAGCAGTAATTAATTAAAGGACTAATTAACTATCGTCAAATTTTATTCAAATCAAATCAAAAGGAGTTTTAAAAAAAAATGCAATTTTCTCTTGTAGAATGGCAAAGGAATCATCTTTTAAAATGGGAAAATTAATTGAGAATAAATTCCATAACTGGTTGAGGACTGTGAGAAGTGTTCTACGCAATCCAGATATACCAGGAGCCTTTGAATCCACTCTATGTATGCTTAATGCGTTGGTGAAGAAGAAAGAAAGTTCATTGATAGAGATCAATGGAACGAAAGGTAAGGGAGAGAAGGGTTCTCTCGCCAAACCAATTTCTTCTACATGGAGAGAATGGAAGGAACGATGGAAGAAGTCAGAGATAGAGATCTCTACTTCTGGTGTATACGTGATAGAGATTAACTTTACTACTTCTTTGTCATGGGTACTTGATACCGGATGCGGATCTCACATTTGTTCAAATGTGAAGGATCTTAAGAGAAGTAGGCCTTTGGGGAAATGTGAGGTTGAACTACGTGTTGCCAATGGGGCAAGAGTTGCCGCCAGTGCCGTAGGAACCTATGACTTAACTCTACCAAGTGGGCTAATAATAGAGTTGAAGAACTGCTATTATGTACCTGCCATAAATAGGAATATCATTTCCGTCTCTTGTTTGGACAAAGATGGATTTGAATTTCTTATTAAGAATGGAAAATGTTCCATTTCTAAAGATGGGATCTTTTATGGCAGTGCCCCAATGTCTTATGGTCTATACTTGATAGATTTGGAGACAAGTGTATACAACGTAAACACCAAAAGGCAAAAACTCAATGACTCAAACAAAACATATCTTTGGCATTGTCGTCTAGGGCACAAAAATTAGAAGCGCATTTCTAGACTCCATAAAGATGGTTATCTAGACTCTTTTGATTATGAATCAATAGAGACATGTGAATCTTGTTTATTGGGCAAGATGACCAAGACTCCCTTTTCAGGTAAAGGTGAGAGAGTCAGTGATCTATTAGGACTCATATATACTGATGTATGTGGGCCTTTTAGAACTAATGCCAGACGTGGGTACCAATACTTCATTACCTTTACTGATGACTTCAGTAGGTATGGTTATGTGTACCTAATGAAACATAAGTCAGAAACCCTTAAAAGGTTCAAGGATTTCATGAATGAAGTACATAACCAACTTGGTAAAAGTATTAAGGCACTTCGATCCGATCGAGGTGGATAATACTTAAGCCAGGAGTTTGAGGACCTTCTCCGAGCCCGTGGTATTGTATCACAATGGAATCCGCGTGGAACACCACAGCATAATGGTGTGTCTGAAAGAAGGAATCACACATTGTTGGATATGGTGCGATCAATGATGAGTTTTGCTGATCTTCCAATTTCTTTCTGGGGTTATGCTCTTGAAACCGCCGCATTTACACTTAACAGAGTACCATCGAAATCGGTTCAAAAGACACCATATGAGATATGGACCGGGAAGCGTCCCAATTTGTCTTTTATGAATATTTGGGGTTGTGAGGCTTACGTTAGGAAAATGTTTCCTGATAAGCTTGGACCCAAATCTGATAAATGTTATTTTGTTGGATATCCCAAGGAAACAAGGGGATATTATATATACCACCCTACTAACAACAAAGTGCTTGTTTCCAGGACAGCTGTGTTCCTAGAGAAGGAATTTATTTCCAAAGGAAGTAGTGGGAGGAAAATAGAGCTTGAAGAGGTTCAAGAGCAACAAGAAAACATTGAACCAGTAGATGTATGAGAGGAAAATGGAGATTCACAAGGTGTTGTGGAATCTCAGTCTCCTCAGGTAACACAAGGACCTTGTTGATCTAGTAGGACCCGCCTTGAACCAGAGAGGTTTGGATACCTTGTGACTCAGGAAGGTGGAGAGTTGATCATAGATGATGATCCAACTACCTACGTAGAGGCTATAGAGGGACCAGATTATGAGAAATGGCTTGAAGCCATGAGATCCGAGATGGAATCCATGTACTCCAACAAAGTATGGACTTTAGTGGAACCACCCGAAGGGGTAAAACCCATAGGGTGCAAGTGGGTCTTCAAGAAGAAGACCGACATGGATGGAAATGTGCAAACTTATAAATGCAGATTGGCTGCAAAGGGATTTCGACAAGTTCAAGGTGTTGACTATGATGAAACCTTTTCTCCAGTTTCCATGATTAAGTCCATAAGGATCATGCTTGCTATTGCAGCTTATTATGACTATGAGATTTGGCATATGGATGTAGAAACCATATTCCTTAATGGGAATATAAATGAGGATGTGTACATGACACACCCTGAAGGTTTTGTAGATCCAAAGAATGCCAATAAGGTCTGTAAGCTGCAAAGGTCAATCTATGGATTGAAGCAAGCATCTCGGAGTTGGAATCATCGATTTGATGAGGAACTCAAAGTGTTTGGCTTTATTCAAAATGAATATGAACCTTGTGTGCACAAGAAGGTTAGTGGGAGCTCGATCGCATTCCTCATATTGTATGTCGATGACATACTTTTGATGGGGAATGATGTCTTAGCCTTATAGAAGGTAAAGACTTGGCTTGGGAATACTTTCTCAATGAAGGACTTAGGAGAAGCATCATACATTCTAGGAATTAAGATCTATAGAGATAGATCTAGAAGGATTATCAGACTAAGTCAGAGCACGTACATCGACAAAGTGCTGAAGCGGTTCAGCATGGAGAACTCAAAGAGAGGAAACATCCCCATGCTACATGGAGTCACCATCTCTAGAGCTCAATGTCCCCAATCTTGTGAAGAGAGGGAGCGTATGAGTGGGATCCCATATGCATCAGCCATCAGATCCATCATGTACACTATGTTGTGCACACACCCAGATGTCTCGTATGCTCTCAGCATGATGAGCAGGTACCAGTCAAATCCCGAGGATGCTCACTGGACAGCCGTAGAGAACATCCTCAAGTACTTGTGAAGGACTAAGGATCAATTTTTTGTTTACAGTGGCGAGGAAGAGCTGGTTGTAAAGGGGTACACTGATGCAAGCTTCCAAAATGATAAAGATGATTACAGATCACAGTCAGGATTTGTATTTTGCCTTAACAATGGAGTTGTGAGCTAGAAGAGTTCCAAGTAAGAAACAATTGCAGATTCTACTACAGAGGCCGAGTATATTGCTCCTTCACATGCAACAAAGGAGGCTGTGTGGATCAGGAAGTTCATTTCTGAACTTGGCGTAGTTCCCAGTAGCTATGATGCAATTGAGCTTTATTGTGACAATAATGGAGCTATTGCACAAGCTAAGGAACCCATATCACATCAGCGGTCCAAGCACATACTACGGCACTTCCATCTCATGCGAGAGATCATACAACGAGGAGATGTGAAGATTCGCAAAGTACCAACTGAAGACAACATAGCTGATCAACTGACTAAGGCCCTTTCTCAACAGAAGCATGATGGTCATGCTAGGTCACAAGGACTGAGGTTCCTTGGTGACTGGCTCTAAGTGCAAGTGGGAGTCTGTTTGTATGTATGCCCATAGATCAAGTCATATGATGATTGTAATTGGATACTTTGTAAATGATTTGAATAATAATAAAAGCAATTTCCGATCTATATGTTTAAACTATTTCTGAGATGAGAGTGTAACATGATAGATGTCTAAAGAATTTTTTACTCAATGATGTGTGCTTTTGGGTTGAGGACCTAAACAATGAGATCATACGGATGTGAAGAGTATACATTCTTGTTTCGTCCCTAGTCAGTTGTTATTGTGGAAATAACCATAGACATCAATAACACTAGAGACTAGATTGTGTGTTGGTTGATTACAAAATCTCATTAGTCATGATATAGTGATATGAAACCAAGAACATAGGTACTTGTTAGAGAACAAGGTACCAGACAGACCCACCGTGAGAGTGACACATGGAACCATAACTTGGTAGTTACAATCAGCTCTCACAGTGATGGTGGTGAGTGTGCTTCGTAGACTTGAAATCACTACACTCAACACATGTCGTTGGGTACACTTTGACATCATCAAACGCAGTCCTGAAACATGGGTTGTTATAAAGGTGATGATTGGGTGGCTTTGACACATGGGGCTTTTGAGTGGTGAGTGATAGATATGGGATTTGTCCCTCTTAAGGGAGTTTGATGTCCTTGGCCACTTGATGAGTAGGATTATGAAAGGCATGCACATGCACGTGTGAATCAATATGTGATATTGATGTCACACACATTTCACCCAGTCTGCTCTGAGATCAAGGAAATGAATGAACGTTGACAGGATGACTGTTCCATGCCTCGAGTTCATTCAGGATATCAGTGACAAAGGAATTGTACATTCACTGTAACACCATTCACGGATTGTAGGATTGAAGTTGTTCTCCAACTTTCTATTTCACTTGGGTAGCACTGATGTGTGACTAGGCACCGCTCTTTGCTTGTGAAGTCATAAGTGTTATGGACTCTCACTGTCAACGTGAAATGGACCTGCAGGGTCACACACATAGGATTTAACCTAGAATAGGAGTTTGTCCACAAACATGTTTAGATTGATTACTAAAGGAGTTTAGTAGTTCAATTAAACACTCAATCAATTGATAGCTCAGTATCATAGTGTTCAAGGTGTTGGACTGATTGATTAGAGTATCAGATTGATTGAAACTGCGATTGACTGATTCTGCACAATCTGCACTCCCAACTGATCGACTCATGTGATGAATTGATCGGCTGAGCTTGGTGAACCGATCGGCTCAACTGGTGAGTCGATCGGCTCATGGACAGGGTGAAGCGATTCGTTCAAGTGTTGAAACGATCGGTTCAAGTCCAACCGAGCAAGTTGGGAAAGTAATATTGGTGAGAAATTTCCTTTCATTTCACTTGCCCAATTTGATTGGAACAAGGATTGGTATTTGATACCAATTCGAAATAAAAGAAGAAAAGTCAATCTGGAACTGACCAGGACCACGAACCGACCGGTTCAGAAGTGAACCGATCGGCTCATGGGTCCCAACCGATTGGTTGAGGTGTCAACTGACCGACTCAGATCCCCAACCGACCATTTCAGTTGTGAAACGATCGGTCTAGGTTGCGCAGTTGTTTGTTTTTGTGGAAAATCTCGAACCCTTCTACTTCTGCTTTAGTCCCGCATTGCCCGAGATAGAGAACCATGTCCCATGACCCTCCTATATATATAGGGGTATTGGGGGCTTCTCAAAGTACAACTCAGTGCAACCAGTTGCTCTATGAAGTTGTCATTCTCTCTGGTTTTGGTAACCGAGAGAGCCCGAGCAAGTGCTACCCGATAAGGGTGGCACAACAAGGGAAAGAAAATTGTGGAAAGAAACTGGTGGCAGGAGAGTGTGTTGGTGACTAGTACGCCGACAGGAGGGTGCGACTCCTTCCTATTACTTGTAGGACAAGGAGATCGGAGTTCCAGGCAGTCTGTGTGGACGACTGTAGAGGCGGGAGACCTCTGCCGCTCGGAGGACAACTGTCAATCCCGACAGTCCCGGTGAGACCAGGAGTCGTCAGTCTCAGTGCGACCAGGAGCTGCACAGACACCGTCCAAGACCGGAGGTGAAGACCGCAAAAGGCACGAGGTACTGTCACTGAGCAAGCCTCGGGACAAGGTATGCATCCACAAACCATCTTTCCTATTGTATAGATGTTGACGGGATTCCTTTTGTTTTGGGTTTTGGGGAGAAATTTTTTTGTTTCCACTGCTTCTCTGCCTCCCGTAAAACCCAACAGGAAGCACCTCAATCCAACATGCTTGATTGAGTGACACATGTAGTGTGTTATGTCAAATTATACATTAAGATGTAAAGAGTTTAATGCATTTTGATAATTGTGGGCCAATGTACCTTGGGAGAAGGATTGAGACAACTTAATAAAGAATGATGTAATAAACATCCTAGTGAGGATGAGAGAGAAACTTATACATGTGTGATAATCATGTCATGAATGTATATTGATACTCCTAATATGAGTGGAGTATGAATTAGGGCTTGATCCTTGATGATATGATCTTGAAACCCTAATCAAATAATAAAGGGAAACCCTAACCCAAATGAAGGATATTGATATGATTGGAAACCCTAATAAATTAATAAAGGGAAACATGAACCCTAATGAAGGGTAATGATATGATTTGAAACCCTAATCAGTTAAAAAGGGGAAACCCTAACCCTAATGAAGGGTGTTGATATGACTTGAAACCCTAATCGATAAGAAAGAAAAACCCTAAACCTAGCAATGGGAAGGTTGTTGTAATGCCTAGGCCCACTGTCGAAGGCTCTAGTAGAGTTTTAGGAATGACGACTGGCCCCACAAACCACCACTAGCCTTAACTAGGCACTTTTTCCACACTGATGCACAAGGTAGGATCAACTTCCTGACCGGTCACCCATCCTAGTACAACTCCAAGATGAGCACGCTTAACTATAGTGTTCTTTAGAGATGGGCTCC